>PISW01005900.1:0-98140 GCA_004023785.1 Mungos mungo | reverse complement strand
TCTGAAAGTCAGTGAAAGTGCCTGGGGTTTCGGCAACAAGTGGTGAGACCGTGTCTATGAACAAGGAGGTGACAGCACCACCACTGCAGACGACAAACCCCAAAATGCTGACAACTTGGCTCACAAGGTTTTTTTTTTTAACATTTATTTATTATTGAGACAGAAACAGAGCATGAGCAGGGGAGGGGCAGAGAGAGAGGGAGACACAGAAACTGAAGCAGGTTCCAGCCTCCGAACTGTCAGCACGGAATCTGACATGGGACTCGAACCCACGAACCGTGAGATCATGACCTGAGCTGAAGTCAGATGCTTAACCGACTGAGCCACCCAGGCGTCCCTCACAACTTCTTTCCCACTGAGAACAAAGTCTCCTTGTCAGGGTGACCAGCGCCATGCCCCACCTGCCCCATCCCCAACCCCAACACTGCATACAGGGTTGTTCCAACTGCTTGGGCAAGATGTTTCCAGAACAATGGAACCAGTGGGCCAAACTAGCACCTC
Organism: Mungos mungo; assembly: GCA_004023785.1. Taxonomy (NCBI): domain Eukaryota; kingdom Metazoa; phylum Chordata; class Mammalia; order Carnivora; family Herpestidae; genus Mungos; species Mungos mungo. The sequence goes on along the minus strand of PISW01005900.1, from coordinate 97,639 downwards.
ACCCATACTATTTTTATTTCAAAGACTCATGGTTTCTTAATCTGCGTTTTGAAAGTGAACTGCTAGTTCACTCTAAAACCACAAGTTTTATATACCAGTTATATATATTTCCTTTAAATACAAGAAATACACTTGGAAAAAAAATGTTCACCTGTCTCCCAGCTGGCTCTCAGGTGCACTGTGGGAGCCCGCCGCCGAGTCACAGACCCGCTGGGACCTCACTAATGCTCCAGCGCCCGCATCACGACATCGGGCAGTCGCTTCAGAGGGGACTGTGCGGTCACAGGGCCACTGAGGGGACATGGCCCAAGGCTTGGAGTCACACACAGCTCAAACACGACCCCGTCGCTTTTACCAGCCTTAGGCTCGTGGCCAAGTCAAACCTTGTGAGCCTCAGACTTCTCACCTGTAAAAGAGAGCCGGGCCACAGGGTTGCCGTAAGACTTAGGAAATGCACCTGGCGTGGCCTAAAGCCCGACACCCAGCAGATGCTCTCAATAAATGACCGCAGCTAAGGAGACAGATGCAGAATGATTTATGGTTACAAATGTGATCATCCAGCAGCCTGTGGTTTCTTGAAAAGCTGAAAGGCTCTCTGGTCACCAGTGTACCCGAGCTTCGGAGCCCTCTGCAGCCCCCTGCCCACCCGCCCCCCAGCGGCTTTGGGGACCTGTGGGCAGAACGGTAGTTTTCCACTGGGTTTGCCAAAGTAGGTCTCCTTTTTCTTGCTTTCCTTTTATTTTTTGTTTCCAAAAGACTCCTGATTAACAATCGTTCAGAGGGGAGGAGGAAAGAAATTACAGCAATGTTCCTTGCTCTGGTCCCTGCTGGGCTGGGAGGCTGCTATTTCAGACTCAATCAGCTACCTGCAGGGTCACTGGATGAAATTCCTCCCCACAGGGATCAGGAGGAAGTGGCCCCATTGGGAGGCTTCCACTGGTGACCCGTGGCCTGAAAACCCCAACTGCTCACAAGTCCCCAGGGACCTCAACCTCCACCAGGACGGGAGCCCAATTGCTTTAAGAAACCCCCTCATAGAAAAGCGGCGTCTCACCACGGGCCCTGCGGGAAAAAGTGCTGCCTCCATCCTCTGAAAGCAATTACATTCAAGTTGTGAGGATCAAACACGTCCTTAACTGGAGGTAATCTGAACTTCACTTTGAACCTCCTCTGCACGAGCAGACTTACGTCTCTAATGCCTAATTCAGAAAGTCATTAAAAGTGGTCTTTCTTCCCTGGGCACAAAGCAAGGGGAGAGGAAGCCAGCACGTCAGCAATGCCAATCGCTGGGTGAGGATGCCCGGGCGCTGGCGGACAGGACCCACGCACCTGCTCTCTTCCACGCAAGGCTCACTGCCTGGGTCCTCTGAGCCTGTCACTGGCTGCCGGGACCCTACATTCAGGTGCCCGGCCCCGTGCAAAACAGAGACGGGGGTGCCTTGTTTCAAAGCAGTTAAGAATTTCAAGACAGTGACGGCAGGGCATTAAAGCCAATCCTCCGGGCCTCCTCCCTTCCTGGGCTGCCTCCCATGCCCACTTTCCCGGTTTTCCCAACCAGACCAGATCCTGTGATCTGACAAAGCGTTTCTTTTCTTTCCTAATTTATGAGTGTCTACACAAAGTCCTTACAAAGGAATGGTATGGCCTTCCAGTTTCACAAACAACGAATCCTCTTGCGCACAAAGAATAAAATGACATAAAACAGAGCTCACCTGGAGCAATCTTCAGGCCAGGACGATGGTATCTGAGAAATCAGGGAGCCTCAGAGCTTTCTAGCTTGTGGACCAGAAGCCCAAGGCCCATGTTTCATTTTGGTTTCTGCCACTTTGTCCTACAAAGGCACCATGCAAAGCTGTGCTATGGATGAATGGCACTCATAACTTACTTTTTTTTTTAATTAAGAAAAAAAATTTTTAAGTTTATTTTTTAGAGACAGAGAGAGACAGCACAAGCAGAGGAGGGTCAGAGAGAGAGGAAGACCGAGAATCTGAAGACAGGCTCCAGGCTCTGAGCTGTCAGCACAGAGCCTGATGCGGGGCTCAAACCCACAAAGTGTGAGATCATGACCTGAGCCGAAGCCGGATGCTCAACCGACTGAGCCACCAGGCGCCCCCATAACTTACTTTTTTAAAAAACAGGCATGGGGTGCCTGGATGGCTCAGTCGATTGACCATCTGCCTTTGGCTCAGGTCATGATCTCACAGTCCACGGGTTTGAGTCCCATGTCAGGCTCTGTGCTGACAGCTCAGAGCCTGGAGTCTGCTTCAGATTCTGGGTCTCCCTCTCTCTCTTTCCCTCCCCCACTCAGTGTCTGTGTCTCTCTCTCAAAATAAGAATAAAAACATTAAAAATAAATAAATAAAAATGAAAAATAAAAAATTTAAAAAGCATATAATCCTTACAATAAAGCATATAATAAAGCAATCCCTACAAACACTGAATCATTACACTGGATGCCGGAAACTAATACAATGTGTCAATCATGTTTCAATTCAAGAAAAGGATGTAGAATGGCCCAAAGTGTATAAATAATGTAAAATGAAAAAAGTGCAACAAGAAAAAGGTGAGAAGATTTTTAGTAAATGCAAATAATAATGCTAGTGATTAACAATTATAATAAAATAAAAATAAAGGAAGACTGAAGCCTTCTCCAGAGCAGGGCTCAGCACACTGCTCTCTGTAAAGGCCCAGGAAGTGAACATTTTCGGCTCTGCAGGCCATGAGGTCTCGGTCAGTCTCCCCAACTCGGCGGTCTGTGCCAAGTAGCCACAGACAGGCAATATGGAATGAATGAACGTGGCTGTGTTTAATAGAACTTTCGTTTTTAAATAAACACTTGCAGCTGGCCAGATTTGGTCCAAGGGCCTTATTCTGGCTGACTCAGACTCAGGGCAGCACTTATCTCTCTCTCTCCTCTTTAAAGTTTATTTATTTTATGAGACAGAGCATGTGCATGCACACGAGCAGGGGGAGGGGCAGAAAGAAAAGGAGAAGGAGAATCCCAAGCAGGCTCCACACTCGGCACGGAGCCCAACACGGGGCTCAATGCCACGATCTTGGGGTCATGACCTGAGCCCAAACCGAGAGTCAACACTTAACCGACAGAGCCACCCAGGTGCCCGGTGGCAGCGCCTCTGAAACCCTGGTGTGCATATACGTCACCCGGGAATCTTGTTGAAAGAAAACTTATTTTAGAACTTCGGAGGGGTGCTGAGACTCATTAGTGACGCTGGGGCTGCCGACCCGAGGACCGCACTTTGAGTAGCAAGGAGAGAACACCCAAAAGAGAAAAGAAGCAGCCCTTACCAAAGAGCTCGAGTTTTCAGAAGTGCTTAGCAGCACACAGCATAGAAAAGCAATTTATTTTCTCATGACCAAGGAACGGAGTTCTGCGATTTCAGCCCACCTTCAGGAGGAGAGTACCGTGTCATTGGCGGTCAAGGATGGAGCTAACGATCATTACCAGAAAGCAAAACGCTACACAGCTTTTAAGTACTGCTGTGCATTTTCTGGTAGCAGTTAGCAGCGACATATACCAATCTGTGGGTGAGTGAATCCGTTCGAAGGCAGGCCACGGATGGCAAATCACATTGTCCAATAAAGTTGCTAAATTAGCAACAGCGTGATACAGAACGTTTTTTTTTTCATCAAAGCGAATCCTCTCTGGAATGAGATGGACTGCAGGGGAGCATGGGGGAGGGGAGAGGGGGGCAAGCCCCAGAGCTTCCGGGCTGGGAGCTCTGTCCCATGCTGAGGGTGCTCATGGGGAAACTGGGATGGAGGCTCTTCTGGAACATTGTCAAGGTCCCTAGGAGGGCCGGGTTCCCACGGGCAGGTGGCGAGTTTTGGATTTTTACAGGCTGTAGTTTCTGACACATGTCACCACCCAGGTCAGAGCAAGAGTGAGAATGAATGGATCCCCTCATTCACTGCTGGTGGGAGAGTACGGAACAGCACGGCCTCCGTGGAGAAACAATTTGGCAACTTTCTTAAACAGCTAAATATGGATTTACCACGTGACCCAGAAATCCCACTCCTGGGAACGCACCCAAGAAAAACGCAAACATATGTCCACACGCAGACCTGTAGGTGAATGCTCAGAGCACCACTATTCACAAGAGTCAGAGGGGGAAGCCCCTCAAGTGTCCGAGAGCCGAAGCATGAATGAACTGTGGTATGTCCATGCCGGGGGAATATTACTTAGCAGGGTGCCACATTATGAACAGACCTCGAACGTACACCAAGTGGAAGAAGCCAGATACTACAGAGCTCAGACTGCAGGAGTCCATTTCTGCGAACTGTCCACCACAAGCAAACCTACGGGGACCGAAGGGAGGTGAGGAGTTAGCGGCCTGGGAGTGACGCAGGTGTGCACGAGGACTCGCACAAGCGTGACACAAGTGTTTTGAGACTAGATCACAGTGGTGGTTGCCCAGCTTGGTGAATTTACTGAAACTCACTGGGCGGTACCGTGAGATCGTGTGACTTTTATGGCAGATTATTCATGCCTCAGTAGTTTCTTAAAAATGAAAGGTCTCCGTTATGTCCTCTTCTGTGTTGTGTTTGACCTCCCTCGTTCTTAAAATACTCAGGAATCCCATAAACTGCCACAGACCCAAAGACCCGGTTTATTCCAGATGAGGCATCAGCACGGCCTCGGCCCAGACCAATGCCCTGGGGATCGGACAGCAGCTGACTCCTCGGAGGACGAAAATAAACGCGCAGGAGCGGGACCTCGGTGTTTCTACAGCCAGAGCTGAACTCATCTGTGGTCACGGCATCATCTGGCCACGCCCCCAGGCCCCACGGCCGTGATCTCCACAACCAGCGGCCTGACCTGCGGAGGCCTCGGCCCCACGGGAGTCAGGAGCGGGGCCAGTTACGGCGACCGCCTCATCCGCTGGCTGTTTGCTGCACTGCAGAAAAAGGCCAGAAAATCTGCCATGCTGAGAGCCAAATTCGCGACTCCCCCAAATACACTGACGCCCACAAACTCACACCTTCATCCAAGATCACACTTCTGTTTTTTTTTGTCACATGCTGTCATCCTGAAACGGACTCTTTGGGATCCCATTCTGATGTCGGAAGCAACACTCACGTTCTCGGAAGAAAACGAAAACTCCGCCTGGCAGTACAGGCTTGGCTTTCCTCCCGCCAGCACGGGAAAAGTCGCGTGACACTGGAACTGCTGTGACACCTCCTCCTTCAGACAAACAGGACGACCCCAGTCAGTTGCAGGAGAGGACATATTCCCAGCTGATTACGAAAATCATAAAGAAGAAGGCGGGTCGGGGGAGCTGTCTAGAATGAGCCGGTCCCAGCGGCGGCTCACTTCCCCGCCCACACACACACTCGGTGGCGGCAGCCGGCACCAAGTCAAAGCCAGGACTTGGGGCTCAGACGTGGGACTCAAGCTGAGCCACGTGTGAGTCTGGCCGCGACCTTGATCTTCTGGATGCCACATTCAGGTAGCTGAGCCGACCAGGTACGGAAGAAACCCTGCTGAGCAGGCTTCCGAGCTGGGAGAACAGAACTCGGGCCCCAGCTAGTGATTTGGTACCATTCCCTTTGTGGCCCAGAAGGTATTTGGATCAGGAACACTAGCTTCACAGCCAGACGACCGATAATCTCTTTCTCCCTTTTCACTGAAAAAGAGAATATCTAAGATACTGAAGAATACAGTAAAATCCTTAACTCCACTTTCTCTTTCTATTTTTTCCCCCTCTCCTTTCCTAGTGGCAAGGCTGGATAAGCTTATCAAGTGCAGGCAAACTACATCTTAGCTCTGATCCTTTCGAGAAATCCATTTGGTGCCTTTAACATTTCATTTGGCAGATTGAATTTCGGACATGTATTTATGGGGCTGGGTTTGCCCTTAACAGAGTATTGCATAAATCCCATTACAGTATCCACTTTAGCGTGTTTGGGGTTTTCTAAGCCAGGGCTTTATTTAAGTGGACAGCCCCAGAATGACCTGTTCTGGCTTAGAAACTCTCTCGTCTCCCCGTGGAACCAAACCTTCGCAGATCGCCTCCATCATCATCAATGTCAAGTGACGTTTTAGGAGAAGTCCTTCTGGCACAGCCCAGAACGAGGCACGTCCTGGCTTTGGAGAAATCAGCGACAGTCTGTCACCGTCCTCTAGTAAGCTACGGGGTTCCATTCCAGGAAGCACCTTGCCCACATTCCTCTTTTTTTCCCTGACAATACCCAGGGAACCTTTGTTGGCAATATAATGCTTTTCTGTATTTTTAAGTTTCCAACTAGGAAAGTGTATATACATCCTGGGAGGGGGGGCGGGGATTATAAAGAATGGTCACCCATGGACAAAATGAGGAGGCAAAAGACGGGCTTTAGGCGTCCTAAGCTAGCCAGCTCCTCTCTTCGCCAGGAGGTCAGCCACGGATCAACACAGAAGGTGCAACCGTGACGTGCGTGTGGTCAGGGCCATGGAAGGAGGGACGTGGGGAGGCGGTGCCTCGCGCGTCGGGGCGCAGGGGTGCTCGGTCTCGGTTACTGGCCCCTCGGCCTGTCCTGGTGAGGCAGGACGGGCACTGACGGACGCTGCAGGCCACACGGCACACGGGCGAGGCGGCGCTGCCACGGCAGGAGGCCCGGGACAGGCTCCGCCCCGGAAGCGCACACGGAGCCCCGGAAGCACACACGGAGCCCCAGAAGCGCACACGGAGCCCCGGAAGCAGACATGAAGCTCACCAGTCGCCGACGTCCCAGATCAACTGGTTGAAGAGCAGAAACACAGGGAAGGCGGCTGGCAGTGAGTCACCCCAGAAACCCAGGTGATGCCGAAGGGGTGTCACCCAGTCCTCCGGGGGCCCCCACTCCTTCCTCAACGTCCCTTGAACTTAGCCATTCGGGGTCAGGTCACTTCGTTCCGTCACACACGCAGGTTTTTGTTTTGTTTTAAGAGACAGCTGCTGTGGTGAAGGAAGAAGTGTGCCTGGCGACAGGCTCTGGGGGCTATTTAGGGTTCCAGCTTGGTCTCAAGGCAGCGGGTTTGGTTACATCCAAGTGTGACCTCTGAGCCTACGGAGGTAACTTCTGATGAGAATAAAAATTCATGGACTCATTCAGCCCAGACTGACAGAGTCCGTGCTCCTGCCCGGCCCCCTGCTCAGGGCTGGCGTCCCCATGGGGGGTAGGGCAGGCCTTGCCCACAGATGATAGTCCGCGATGGATACAGAGAGCAAGTGGGGGCCCAGTGCCCCGCGGCAGCGTCGAGCAAGCCTGGCCCCTTGGACCAGACCCACGGGTGTACAAAGGGACTCCAGAGTACCCGACACCCAGGGCCCCTTCTCCAGGGCTTAGTCTTCTACAGATTCTCTCCTTGGCTTTAGTTTCTTCCCACCCATCTGGGGACCGAAGCCCGGCACAACAGTTGCACAATTTGTATGTACGACAGAAGGCACGTAATATGCGTGACTACACTCACTTCCAGTTAAAGGTGGGCAGGTATTAACAGCCCCATCGTAGAAAGGACAGAGCGGCTCGGGGAGGTGAAGGGACTTGCCCAGGGTCACACGGACAGGAAGAGGCAGAAGGACTGACCCGGGCTCTTTGGCTCCAGAGTCCACACTTACAGCCAAGCCGCCACCGTGCCTTACAGGGGAGCTTCCCGTGGCTCTGATGTCGACACCGTCAGCCTTTAAAAATGGTGGATAGCACACAGTAGGGGATCAATCAGCGTCTGCTAAATTGAATTTGATCATCTTATTTAAAGCTACCGCAATCACACTCAGGTTTTAAGGTCCGGCCGGGAACAAGGTCATTCTATAAAAATGGAAAGCAGAAATTTGCCCTGAGGAATTTCTGGGGAGTTAGAGGTAGGAAACGAGAAAGGATTCTATTCAAACGACTACGGACTAAGACATGGCATTGGTGCAAGCTTACAGGAGGTGCGCTGAAGCAGGATCTAACAGCTCGGACACACGGCTCAGCCTCCGTGGGCACCCTGCCTTTCGTAGAATTTCTAAGTTCATGACGTAGAAGGGTGGGGTTATGTGGGGAAACGAAGACCTATTCCACTTGCTTTCTAACGTTTGTGCTTCCCACAGAGAACAGTCTGGAAGACCATCAGCAGAGGGGACTGATATAATAACACAGCAGTAAGAGTAACAGGCCTCTGTGTACGTCCTCGGTGCCAGGTCCACGCTAAATGGTCTTCCTCTGCTACCTCACTTAATCCCCACACGACCCTTCTGTGGCGGGCCAGTACCCCGGGTTCTGTTTTGCAGAGAGGAAAATGGAGCGAAGCCAGACCCTGAATGTGGGCATGTAACTGACTGCCCTGAGTCCTTCCATCTCATTTTTTAGACTTTGCTCCAAAGAACACTGAAGATTATGTGAAGGAAAACAAAACAACAACAACAAAAAAACACGCTTGCCCAAATCCTGACATCTCAGACAGGAAGACAAGAAGCGTGGGACCATCTGGGCCCCTGTCGGGTCCATGCTGCCTCCTTCCCACTTTAATGGCATCCCCCTGGGCGAAACTCCTGCATGTGGCCACAGAGACACGATTTTCAAACTCAGCATCCTCCGCCTCCAATCATATTTGGCTCTGGCTGAAATCAAAGAGGCATTTGGGGACAAGTGATCTTTATCTGTACCAAATGTTTGTTGAGGCCACTCCAGGAAATGGTCTCACATTAAGCCTATGTGCACAATGTTTCCCCACAACTGCTTGGCATGTGCTCATGTCCAGATTGAAACACTAGGAATTACATCTTTCTCGGAGCAACAACTCGGACAAAATTGCCAGGTCCAATGAGACTGCCAACCTACTTTTCATGGAGCAGTCATTTAGATAGAGAAGAGAGGGAGAAAGGAATCAGATCCCCCCTTCAAAGTATGCACCTCTTACAGAAAACTGTTCTTGGGAGTGGGGGGACCTATTAGACTGTGCAGGAACATAAATCTGGCCAGTTTTTACAATATAGTGAAACTCACCGTCCTGGACTCCAACATCATTTCCCCAGGGCCAAATACCACTTCACAGTAGTCACAGCAAAGACTGAATACTGGGTGCTGGTTGGGCAAATCCTTCCCCCTTGGGGGTGAGTGAGATTTAGTGAGTCCCGTCTAATGAACAATGTGGCAGAAGTGATGGTATTTCACAGGCAAGGTTTGGTTATAAAAAGTCTGCAGCTCCCATCTGAAGTTCTTCTGATCACTGGCTCTGGGGGATTCCACCTGCCATGCTGTGAGTGGCCCTATGGTGAGGAACTAACAGAGACCCCCCCGCTAACTGCCAGCAAGGACCTGAGGCCCTCAGTGTGGCAGCCTGGGAGAAGCCGAGGCCTGCTCACAAACATGTGAGTGGGCTTGGAAGCGGATCTTGCCCCAGTCGAGCCTTCGGATGAGACTACGGCTCTGGCCATCAATCAGATGCAGAATGAGCTGGTAAGTTTTATCTTTCCTGATTAAAATAACACATGTTCATGGAGACAAATACAGAAAGTCAAGTTCAAGAGGGACCTTGAACCAGAACACTCAGCTAAGCTCTTCCTAGGTCTGTAACCCATAGAAACTGTGAGAGAACAATCTATTATTTTAAGCCACCAAGTTTTCTCATTTGTTAGGAAGCAACAGGTAATTAATATAGACCCATGTACAATCAGTTTGAATACTGTTAAAAAAACATACATCCCATGTTGTGGGATGCTTGGGCCTAAAAGTATAAATGATGTTTCTTTATACTTCATTAAGATCCAGGCAGGTGAAAGACCTTTGGAGATTCTAGAGCCAAAACTAGATCAACAATCTGAAGGCATTAGCTGAATCTCAGCTCAACTTTGTGAAGACAGAAACAGACACCGTTGCCAGGCCAGTTAATACAAAGAGGAAGAACAAAAAGTTCCTGAGAACAATTTTCAACATGGAAACACAAACAAGCCATCAGATATCTATTTTATCACCTTGTGGACATGTGCTCACACAAGTCAGCAATAAATTGTAAATATCAGCACGACTGTCTCGGTGAGGATCCATGTCCACATCTAGCTGTCGTTGGCACAACTGTATCCGATGTCAGCTCTGTCCCCTTCTTTGATCTTAATTCTGCGGAAGAGGAGCTGGATGACAGGCCACAGAGATGTGGGACCTGCGTTCCAGGCCCGCCTCTGCCCCTCGCTAGCTGGGTGCCTTGAGGAAACAGAGACAGAATCTGATCTCATCTGCAGACTCTGGATGAGAAGATCCACCTCTTTGTGAAAATGGAAGGGTCCCAGGCATTTATATTTGAAACTGCTCAGCACGGTCTACAGCACACAGTTACCAGATAAAATATGCATCTTCTTGGATGACCTCATTGGCGCTCTGCTGTGATCTGTGAGAACCCAGGCTGGACATCCCCAGGGGGTGTGGACCTCACACTTTAGAGCCAAAAGTGTCACACAGGAGCTTAAAGCAAAGGCTATTGATTGAAAAAAGCCAATTTCCCACATTTACTAACGGTGTGGCTGTGAGCACCTTACCCTTGACCGTAAAATGGGGATAACACCACGCCTGCCTCTGTTCTGACAACTGAATGAGATAATGTAGCCAGAGACGCAGAACAGTGCCAGGCACACAGCAAACACTGTTTTGTTAAAATTTTTACTTATTATGATTAGCCTGCCGTTATTTAACTCACAACCAGTTACATAGAGGTCTGTGGCACAAATCTAGCCCACGGAAATACTATGTTTACACAGGGTATTATTTTTAAAAATAATAAATTTGAATTAGTTGCCAATATATATTCCAGATGACCCTGAAAAATTCAGGCTTCTGGATTCTTTTAAAACCTGGAAAAGCAGATAAACCTGGGCCTGATTTTCCCACAGCCACAGCAGCTGAAGCCACAGAGTCGCATCCACTGACAGCAGAGCATTGGTTCTCCCGTTAGCCACAGTCCACCCCCCTCCCGATCGCCCTACACCTGTCCTACGGAGCCTGCCTGCCTGGCTTTAAGGACATTTGAGTTTTTGACACTTGCTTTAGTTTCTTAAACACTTGCCTCCATTTGAAATTCTAAGGCTTTTTTTTTTTTTTTAAATATCAAGTACTCTAAGTAGCAAAGGCAAGAATAGATAATGAAGAAGATTAAGTCCTCCCTAAGGAAATCCACAGCAAGAGTAAGTGGCAGATAATGGCTGAGGATAAAGATAGAGTCAGATCAAAAAGAGGATAAGGATCCAGCTCTCCACAATAACCCTCCACACAGGACTCAAACGTGAGCTGCCAGAGCTGAAATAACAAAATTGGGGCGCCTGGGTGGCTCAGTTGGTTAAGTGTCTGACTTCGGCTTAGGTAATAATCTCGCAGTTTATGGGTTCGAGCCCCGCATCCGGCTCTGTGCTGACAGTTCAGAGCCTGGAGCCTGTTTCAGATTCTGTGTTTCCCTCTCTCTCTGCCCTTCCCTCATTCACACTGTCTCTCTGTCTCTTGAAAATACATAACATTTAAAAAAAATCTGAAATAACAGATTGACTGGGCCACGGGTCATCCAGACATTTGGTTATTTCTGACTATATCTTTGAGAGCATTTCTGTATGAGATTCACATTGGAATTGGCAGACTGAGTAAAGCAAACTGCCCTCCCTAATGTGGTGGGCCTCGTCCAATCAGTTGAAGTCGACTAAAACAGGCTGACCCTCCTGCAAGGAGGAGGAATATTCTTCCAGCCCGACAGTCTTCAAACTGGGACACTGGCTTTTTCCAAACAGAAACAGCGGCTGTTCCTGGCTCCTGAGACTGGCGGCCTTTGAACTGGAACTTAAATCATCCGTCTCCTGGTTCGAACTTGGACTGGAACTACGCTGTCAGCTCTCCTGGGTCTCGCTTGCTGACTGCAGATCTTGGGGCTTCTCAGCCTCCATAATAGCACAAGCAAATCCCTTAGAGTAAATCGCTTCCTCTCTCTCTATGCATCCTATTGTTTCCGTTTCTCTGCAGAAACCTAATATGCACCCTCTCCCCATCCCCAAAAGGCTGCTATCAAACTGATGGCACAGAACTTACAACGGATGGCAGACTGGCATCAAGGAACCACACAGAGCCCCCATCTTCTCGTGCAAACTGCTGTGTAAGCCAAGGAGGCTCAACTACCTGGAGGTTCCTCGGCTGTGACAGGCTGCCTGGAGTGCACTTTTTTAGCTCCCAAAGGTCCCCTAGCTCTGGATTTTCAGTGAGCTTGGTCATTTCTCCTGCCTTGAGGGAAGGGGCAGAGGCCACATCAGGGAATGCTGGGAAGAAGCAGAAGCATCCTCCCGTAAGCCTTTGCAGTCCTCTTCCCTCTTCCCCAGGGAATGCTGGGAAGAAGCGAAAGCATCGTCCCATAAGCCTTTGCAGCACTCTTCCCAAGTCCCCCATGAGCCCCAAGCCCATGTGTCTGCATCCTTATTGTCTCCAAGGAGATACCAGACTGCCTCGTTCTTGTGAAAATAGCGACTTCACGGGTCCACCCTCTTCCAGAAGTAAATGGAGAGTGGGGTTATGGGAGATTTTTATCCTCTTCACACGTTCATCTTTGTTTCCTTAATTTTTCTCAATGAGCATGTGTTGCCTTAATCAGCAAAGATAATGGAAGTTATCCATTGATTCCACATCCATTCTATAGCAGTCAGTGCAGCTTAGTATTTAGAGACGTGGGCCAGCAATGCCAGACTGCCTGGGTGCAAACCCTGACTCTGCTCTGTGACATTGAGCAAAGACCCTAAACCCTTTCATAAAATGGGTATGAAAACAGCAGTCACCTCAAATAGAGTTACAAGGATGAAAATTCAGGCTAAGGGCTTAGAATCGTTTTGGCAAATGGCGAATGCTAATTAAGTGCTTCCTGCCACGATTAGTGTTGTTATATAGTACTTCTATAATTGCCATATTTACGTCCGGTATTATATTGATAGAACATAAATACATATTTTGTAGTACTTATTGAGTGTGCCTGTGTATGACAGGCATTCAAAATATAGTAATAAGTAAAATTAACCCCCTGATCTCATGGGTCTTACCCTACGTGGGAGGAGGTAAGGCATTCTCTCTCTCTCTCTGTCTCTCTCTCTCTCTTTCTCTAAGTCATTACCCAAGGTGATGGTGGTCATTTCCACAAAAGCAGATGTAAGTGAGGGGCCATCGTGGCTGGGAGCGGATGTGAGTCCTAACTTTGATCCTGGGCACGGCATTCAGCACCTAGAAGGTGCTCAAAAAATAGCAGCTGATTTGGAGCTGATTGGAATGGCTTCAATCAGTGGCAGAAAGATCTTCCAGAGCCGGGGCTGCGGACCCGTCACTCAACCAAGGAGGACCCCCCTTTCCCCAGCCCGTCTCATCACTGTGATTCCAGCCACCATCCCGCATCCGCTTGACCTCAGGAGCCCCTCACTGGTGTCCCTGACTCCATTCTCCCCCTTCTTTCAGGGCTCCCCCGACACCTATTCCTCAGACGGATCTTTACAATAGAACTTTTTATCCTGAAATAATTCTAGACTCGCAGGAAAGTTGCAAAGACAGTCCAGCAGCCTGCTGCCTACCCTCCGCCCGGCTCCCCCGAGTGCCCGCCAGGATTGCCGGCCCCGAGTGCCCACACCCTGCCTAACCACGGCTCGTCCAGCAGAACCGAGATGCCAACCTCGGTGCAACACCATCCGCTCGGACACTCAGCTGCAGACCCCATTTGAGTTTCACCCAGCTTTCCACTAACGACATTTTCTGTCCCAGGATCCGACCCAGAAAACCACACCGCATGTGTCATCATGTCTAGACCAGAGGGGTCGTTCTAAAAGCTCAAAGCGGATGGTTCCCCCACCTCAGCCTCCACAGCGATTTCCCACACGTTTTGAATGAAATCTGAACTCCGTGCCCCGGTTCCCAAGCTGCAGGCAAGCGAGCCCCGCCCACCCTTCCCAGGAAGCTCCCCTCCCTCAGTGTGCCCCGGCACACGGGTCTTTTGTCACCTCTCTAGATCCCAAATTTGGTCCAGCCTCTGCACTTGGTAGGCCCGCTGCCTGGAAAGCTGTTTCTTCAGCCGGTTCCTCCTCAAGTTCAGGTGTGAGCGCACAGCCACCCTGTCGGAGATGCCTCCCCCCATCCCAGCCGAGCCAGCACCCCCTCCGTCACATGTGTCCCCTTCGTTTCCAGCAGCGCACACTGCTTCCCAAACTGATCCTACTTATGTGTGTATGATTGACGGCCTCGCCTCCGCTGCTAACTATGTGGGGACCTTGTCTATCCTGTTCATTATTTTCCTTCAAGTACCTAGGACAGTGCCTGACACGTAGCAGGTGCTCAGGAAATATTTCTGGAACTATGGGTTCAAGGAATGAATAGAAGAAGGCAGGCTATCTGTTTTCAGATGTCCACAGATGTATCCCAAGACTCTGGAACAGAGCCTGCATACAGTAGGTACTCAATAAATTCCTCTTGAATTCAACACTGACCCGTGACGTAGCCCAAGAACCTAGCAGCGTGCCTCCTGGCACAGAGCGGGCGATCGATAAATGTTCTTTGGATGAAAGGGTATCTGAATGCCTGCCATCCATCTTCAAAGCAAGAGGTGACCACACAAAGGGAGTCGGCTGGAGGCCACTTTGCTACCCAAGGATCGCCGTCAAGAGGCTGTCGGCAAGGACGGCTGGGAGCCTTCCCGGCAGCTGCGTGGACATCTGTTTGGAAAGCGCACCAGGCCCGCGCGGGGCCTGTCAAGAGGCTCCCCCTGCTCGTTCAGGAAGCCGCACCCAGCATGGAGGCCCCTCGGCAGCCCCACGATGCAAAGTCCCACAGAAAAGGCAGCTGATTAATACCCTCTGAGGGTCTATTGTCTGAGTCCCGTCACCAGAGGAGAAGCAGCTGTTTACAGTTTGTTTATTCATCTCCCTTTGGAGCCTTTGCGAGGAAACACAAACGCTTGTTCTCTGGGGCACAATTCAGCAGCTGAAGGCAGCCAAGAAAACGGTGTTTATTTTTAACAGGATAAAGAGGGGGGACTCTTAGGAAGTTTGGACACGAGTGGGAAGACAGTTATCTGGGAGGTGCCAGACCTCAGGGTGATGTCATGCACAATGCCAGCCTCTGGAGGGATGCTTCAGTGTCTGATCCAGCTCCCGAATGAAAACGTAGGCAGGTGAGCACCCACAGATAGAAGAGACCTGGAACAGCCCTTCAGGCTTGGAAGTGTGAGAGCAAAGTGACCACCTGTTATTGAATATGGGTGATGTCCTATACAAGGCCACCATGTACAGTTGTGCAGGTTGGGCACTGCACATAGTTCCCAGTGAGGGAGAAATCTAGCCATGCTCCATAGTCCAGCACTGCAGAAGGAACACCTCTCTTGGGCACACTATTTTCAGGCCAAGCTAGGTCTCCACCTAGAGTGGGCACTTTTCTCTAACACATCAAGGCACCATGTAGCAGCCTAAAATGGACAGGTCCACCAGACCAGGCTGAAAACCCACAAGAAGAATCAAGGCCTCCCTTCCTTCCCCATCCTGGGCTTCTCCCAGTTCATTCCATCTTTTCTCCTTCTCTCATCAGATTCATCCACCATCAGCTTCCTGACAAAAAGGCTGGGAGGCACTAATCCTCCATCTTTAAGCCGGTGGCGTGGCTCTGGGGCCACGCCGCATCTCTTCTGCCTCGTCACCTCGTCTGTCCATCCGTTCTCATCCCGCTTTCTTCATAGGGCTGTTAAGGGGCCCAGATAAGATGACACCTGAAGCTTTATTTTGTCTAGGCATATATTTATTTTTATGTTTAAAAGCAAACCTATTTAATGGTTACAATAACTTTTTGAGGTAGGGACCACTGGCATCCCCATTTTACAGATGGAACGCTGAGGCAGAGAGAAAGAATGTGAGTGGTCCAAGCTCCTACAAACAGCAAGGGCTTCCAGGATTCAAGCCCTCAGTTTCTAAAGCCGAGGCAATGCCGAGGTGGGCTGCACAGGCCCCAAGATATCATGTTCAGAAAGCGCAGTGCTCCTGCCCAATGTGCTCCGGGTTCTACCGCTGGCCAGGCAGGAAGGAGTGGGAGGAGGGCCCTGAAGTCTGCACCCCCATGGAACCCTTCCAAGGACCCAGGCAGCGCTCTGAGTTCGAGACACCCAAACGGCAGGCTCAAGCAACCCTTAGCGGGGAACAGCCAACGACAAGTAAGGCCGGGCCTCGCCACCCACCCACAGGCGGCCCCTCCCCGGGGCTCAGGGCAGCCAGCACCACCTCCACATCCAGGGGCCGTGGCCGAGCTCGCCGGACAGAACAGGAGGAGTCTCAGAATGTCCCCTGGCCTCGAAGGACAAGGGAGCCCTCGTGCCTGGCCCCCTCCTCCCTCAGCGAGCCTGCAGATTGGAATCTCTGAAAACGGTTTTCACGACTCAGTTAGCGGCAATCAATTATTCACGACCTCGCTTCCCACAAACTCCTAGACTGTCACTGTTAGCAAGATAATTTCTGGACTCTGCCCAACAGCCCAGCGCCAAGCTGCCAGGCGGCCCGCTGTTTGCTTCCTCACTTCCCCAAAGACCCCACAGCCCACCACCCCCCTCGGCCCTGGGTGGTGCCCCAACAGTTGGGGCCTGCATGACTCACTGTGAGGCTCCGGCTCTGGGGCAGAATGTCTGGCCTGAGTTTAACCCAACTGGAAAACTGGGCTCAAGAATTCCAGACCCGGTGCCAGGCTCTGGGATGAGTCCCACGTTATTTCACAAAGTGCTTCGGGCTCGGAAAACATTGTGTTCTGTAGAAAGCACAGTTCGTGAGGGTCTCCCAGACACGCTGTCATCCTGCCAAGTTGATGGTCAAGGACGTTTGCTACCTGGCAGGGCCTTATGAGCCATTAAGACCACCATTAGCATTTTCTCCCCCCAAAAACTTGAGTCTGTCTTCAGGAACACGTTCTCACATCCGGGGAAGATGAGGAGGGACATTCTCTGACAACCTGGAAGAGACTTTCAGGTTCTGCTGCTTAAACAAGTGTGATTCCACGCAAGCCACCTTTCCTCTCCCTGAGCCGCAGTTTCCACATCTGTAAAACGGGAGAGGAACAGTACCCACCCCTCAGGGCTACGGTAAGGATGACACAAAACAGCACACACGAAACACTCAGCGCCTCGCTTAGCACATCACAGACGCGATGGCCTCTTTACTTAATTCTAAGACCCTGTGCGCTTGCGAGAAGCATCACGAATTTCCTAACGGTCGGGGGGCAATGGCTGCACTAGCAAACATTAAGGAAACCTATATACCAATTGGCAAAATGCATCCTGGTTATAATCACCACCTTGATTTGAGGTGAGAAAGGAGGTACGAGGAGGTTATGCAATTTAATCAAGGCCACGCAGCCACCACGGCTGAGCTGGGGACGGGGTCCTGGCCCCTCCCGCTCCGGAGGGAGAAAGCAGAACCGGACAGCCCTGCCTTCCAGCCCGTCCTCCTCCTACAAGGTGAGAAGGAATCACACTAGCCAGCACCCTAGGGTGCTTATTATGTGCCCAGGCCCCGTGCTAATGGACTACCTACATCAACTCATTTATTTCTCCCAAAGACCCTGCATTATGGTGACCCCTTCATTTTACACAGGAGAGAAACTGAGGCACAGAGACTTGGCCTACCTTGCCTAACTCACACAGCTGGTGGCAGAGCCTGGATGTGAACGCGGGCAGCCCCGCATCGGAATCGGCCTGCTTCCCTTCCCTTGTACGGCACCCCACCCCCACCCCCAGCAGAGACAGACAGGGGTGTGCAGGAGAGCGGGGTGGGGGGAGTGCCATACAAATGTCACACCGTGTCCCTGCTCTCACACGCACACCCAGAGAACGGCTCCTCAAAGCCTGGAGAGCGCACCCCCTTCTCCCTAGGGCGAGGCCACGTTCCTGCCCCCCTTCTGTGCCCTCCTGCTGCACCGGTGTGGACAGCCGAGCTGTCCAAGGGGGCGGGGGCCAAGTCTGCAGCGCCAGCCTGGGTGAAGGCCCTGGGCCGAGCAGTCAGCATCTCACTCGCCCTGTCTGTGGGCTTGGAGAATGGACAGCCTGCACGGGGTGGGGTGACTGGCAACCTGCCAGGCCTGTGACGCCGCAGAGGCCTCCCCCACCCGCAGGAGGGTAGGGGCAGGGCCGGAGGCTGCGAGAGGAGGAGACCCCCCTCCCACCCCATCCCATCCGTCTGGTTCCAGCCAATCCGCAATCACATTAAGAGGATGGAGCATTCGGTAACAGGGTGGTTAAGGGCACGGGCTCTGTGCCAGCCCGCCTGGGTTAGAATACCAGCTGTGCCGCCTTGGGGGGGCTGCTTCCCCTCTCTGTGCCCCGCTTCCTCTCTCCACAAAACAGTGACTTCGACAAGGCTCACATCACAGGGAGGCATTACAAGAAAAATGCCTGGCACGTGGTGAGTGATTAATAAATGGTACGTGCTATTGTTTGTTATTATTATTATTTAAGTATTGTCGCCCTGCAGCAGCGGCAGCCTCAGCCGCAGGCGTCTGTATCAGGCGCTCGCAGCACGAGCTGAAGCTCAGGCGCCGTCAGTGTGGCCGGGGGCCTGAGAGGAACCCACAAGACAACACGTGATTCTAAGTTCTACAGGAGCCTCGGGCCCCTGGATCCTAAGACCTCTTTAAGGCAGGTTCCACAGCTCTGGCTTTTAGAGCATCTCATCATCTGAACCTTCATGCAGTTTCTGAAGGAAACAAAAACGTTTGCTGAGCAACTACCATGTGCTCTTCACTGTTCTAGCACAGTGGGGCGGGGGGGCCCCTGATGGAGTTAACGGGCAAGGGGACCACTCTGAAGGTAACGGGGAGTGCCAGTAAGGTCTTAAGAGACTGGACTTTATCGTCAGGCAGAAGGGGCTGGATTCTGGAGGGAAGGAGGCCCTTTTCTGGACACAACCGCAGAGAACAGCCGCCTGTACGCAGGGGGAGGTGAGGAGAGCTCCTGGGAACTCCCTGTGTGGGGTGCAGGTCACCGCCGGAAGGAGGAAAGGGAGTGTCACCTGCGCACAGAAAACCATAAAAGACCTAAAACTGGGCAGTGTAAGGGACCCAGAAATCCCTCAGTCCATTAAAAAAAATTGTTTTCAATGTTTATGTACTTTTGAGAGAGAGAGAGACCAAGCATGAGCGGGGGAGGGACAGAGAGAGAGGGAGACAGAATCGGAAGCAGGCTCCAGGTTCTGAGCTGTCAGCACAGAGCCTGACACGGGGCTCAAACCCACAAGCCATGAGATCATGACCTAAGCTGAAGTCTGAGGCTTAAGCGACTGAGCCACCCAGGCGTCCCTCCCACAGTCCATTTTAAAGATCCAGAGAGAATGGCCCTTGACGATACCCAAAACTTCACAAAGTGAGACACAGAGCGGGTCTGGCCCCCAGCTGTCCTGACTCTTGGCAGGTGAAGTGTGTAAGTGATCCCGGCGCGGCACAGCCCCCACAGCGTGGAGACACTGCCGCCAGGCCCAGGGCCAGCCGT
Source organism: Mungos mungo (assembly GCA_004023785.1). NCBI lineage: Eukaryota > Metazoa > Chordata > Mammalia > Carnivora > Herpestidae > Mungos > Mungos mungo. The sequence goes on along the minus strand of PISW01005900.1, from coordinate 78,177 downwards.
CCTTTCTCTCTGCCATCGATCTGGGTTAGTGCCATCAGGCTGGGGTGCGTGCAGGACACCACTATCAAATGGCTCAAGCATGCAACACAGGACAGGGGAGTTCTGACAGGGAGGTGGAGGGAGAGAAAAGGGGCAGGAGGTGAGCAGAAAAGCCCCTGCAAAGGTTGGAGGGGTCTCTGCCGGAGGGAGAGTGGCGGTAACAGCAGAAAAGCTCTGGAAAGAACACTGGAGCCAGAATAGTTTGATACAATTGACATTCCACTTTTTTCACCTGCTGCGTCCCAACCAGTCCCGCCCTGGTCAGAGAGCACACTACAGCGGCCGGAGACTCCGCAGCCCCGCCCCCGCCCCCCGCTCTGTCCGTCCCCCGAGGACGTGTATGCGCTTGCTCAGGAGGTCACACTCCGTCCCCCTCTCCCTTCCTCCCATCCATGTCTGACCACCTTCTATCTATTTCTTCATAAATGTCACCTCCTCGGAAGGGCCTGCCCTGATGACCCCTTCCCCTGCTTGACTGGCCAGGACGTGAGCTGCCAGCGGGCAGGGACCCCGTTTTAGTCACTGTCCTAGCCTAGCGCGGGCACACCACAGGCCCTCGGTGACATGTGCAGAATGAAAGAGAACGGGTGAATGCCCCGGGCAAATCTACACAGCCGTGTACTTGTGTAAAAGTTCTAGAACACAACACCTGGGAGATCGCCAGTGGATGCTGCTGGGAATACCCAGAGTAACCTCCCCCCGCCCCCCGCTAACCAGGCCTGCGCCCCCTTTCGGCTGCACGGTAGCCAGCTCTGCGCCCAACGCACCAGGTGCCCTGGGACCAGCCTCCGGTCCCCACCCACCAAGCAGAGCGCTGGCTTGGACCAGACCCAGGCCGGCCCAGCAGCCTTCTGATCCGGGAGGAAGCGGGGCAGTGGGAAGAAAAGGACGCGGGGTTTGCCCTGCCTGACGTGGGCAGGCTCCCAGAGCGCGGCGCCCCCACTCGCCCGGATAACTTAAAAGTGCACGGGCTCCTCTTGCTTCTCACTGCTTCCTCTGTTCAACAGCCTCAACACGAGCACTGAGCTTGGGAACAAAGAACCCTGGGCCTCTTCACAGACTCCACCCCTGGGAGGAAGCCGGGGCCCCGGTGCTTCGGAGTCCTTGGGGGATCTCGGGGGGCAACGCCTCTATGCTTGCAGGCTGTCTCATGAACTGCTGTTTTTATTTTCATTTATGGCCCTTTCCTACTTTCTGCTTATTCTCAATGACTAAAAAAATAAAATATAATATCAAAAGTGGACTCGTGTGTTAATCATTCTAATCTTTCATCTTTCATGTCAAAAACTAAAGTGCTTTTGAAACAGGCTATACATTTTCCTCTGGGCCCAGCGCTAGCCTCATCCCATAGGTTTTGAAATGAGGCCTTCTCATTTGTAGAAATCACCCCATGATTGGGAATTCCAGGTTTGGTTTCTGATTTTAGAGTTATTTAGAAAAGATTTCTTTTTTTAATGCTTATTTTTGAGAGAGAGAGAGAGAGGGAGAGAGTATAAGCAGGGAAGGGGCAGAGAGAGAGGGAGACACAGAATCTGAAGCAGGCTCCAGGCTCTGAGGTGTGAGCACAGAGCCCAACGCGGGGCTCTAACTCATGAACTGTGAGATCATGACCAGAGCAAAAGTCTGACGCTTAACCACCTGAGCCACCCAGACTCTTTGTTTTAATTTCTAAGTGCCTCTGAGAAGCTAATTTTAAATGTATCTTATTGTTTTATGAAGGAGGCCTGACAAATTTCTTTTTGTTTTCCTGTTTTTTAAAAAATATTTTTATGTCTTTATTTTATTCTTGAGAGAGAGAGGCAGAGGGCAAGTGAGGGAGGGGCAGAGAGAGAGGGAGACACTGAATCTGAAGCAGGCTCCAGGCTCTGAGCTGTCAGCACAGAGTCCGACACGGGGCTCAAACCCCTGGACTGTGAGTTCACGACCTGAGCCAAAGTCGGACGCCCAACCGACTGAGCCACCCAGGCGCCCCTGACAGACTTCTACTTCTGCAATCTACTAGATTTCTCTTGAGACAAATGAATTTCAAATTTTAATTACAGTATCTTGGTACATCTAAACAACAGCCTTTAAAAAGAAAAGGCTGGGGGTGCCTGGGTGGCTCAATCAGTTCAGCGTTTAACTCTTGATTCCGGCTCACGTCATGATCTCAGGGTTTGTGAGATTGAGCCCCAGGACAGGCTCTATGCTGACAGTGTGGAGTCTGCTTGGGACTCTCTCTCACGATCTCTCTCTGCACCTCCCCTGCTCTCTCTCTCATAATAAATAAAAACTTAAATAAATGAAAAAGCCATTCCCTAGAATAGAAATAAATTCAGACACACACATACACATTTATAAAGAAGTTAAACAAACCATTAACTTCATGGGGGGGGGGGCAAACTACCAGATTTTAAAAATTAAGTGTGTCTGATCTAGGAATTCTCAGTCAAGAGCCACCCCCACAGTGGCACTGACCCTCTGGAGCCCATTTTAAAGACTAAAACGGAGGCTGCCAGACACGGAGTCGGGGGTAACAGTCAGTCACAGCTAAGACCAGCTGTCACTTCCACTAACCCCTTCCCCGCAGAGTCGCAGCGTCTCCCCAGAGGAGGGCCAGCACGGCAGCAGAGGGGCTCCCCTGGCGGCCTGGCGCAGGTGCGTTCTTGGAACCAGGGCGCAGCCAGCAGCCGGGCTCCTGGGACGAGAGGGACTTGGCTCCTGGGGAAAGTGGGCCGGCTAGGAGAGGGCGCTGACGCGGCTCTTCCCACCAGCCTCAGAAAGAGTATTAAGTCATTTGTCAGGCAGAGCCGAGCAGCCCGGAGAGATGGGTGGATCCCAGGGAATCCTGACGTCCTCATCCCCACCCTGCAAAAGTGGGGCGTCACGTGGAAGAGGGCGAGCGGGCAGGAACTGACACGGGACCGGTGCCTGGGACCGGTGCCTGCCGACACTGACTCGGCAGCTCCTGGGGGGTGGGGGAGGGGCGGGGGGGCGGAGCTCAGCGCCAAGGCTGTGGCCTCGTACAAGTAGGCAGTCCCCGAAGAGACGTTTCAGCACAGTGTCTCAATGAGAAGTGACACATGCTACCCAGGGCTGGAGATCTGACTGGGGATGCTGGGCCACATTCATCTGCTTCCCAGCAAGGAACGCGGAGCAGCAGGAGATAAACACAAGTCAATCAGAGCAGAAAGTGACATCGGGAAAACTCGCTTAATTCTGCCAGACCTGTTTTGCTGCATAAAGATAAGAGTCATTTGGACGATGCGGCTTCAGCATAAGAAATTAAATGGTGGCACCGGTCCCAAAAGTGGCTAAAGCAGTTAACATCAGGCATGTTCCCAACATCCTTGAAGGTCCTGAGCTGGAAGAGAGGCAGTCCATTGAAGATGAATCGTGGTTCTACGGACCCTCGGCTTCGCAAGCCTAATTACTCTGCTGGAAAGGAAGCCTTGCTCCGGAGTCTCAACACATGGAACCTATCACCGAGCAGGGAAACTAAGACTCTCCTATGAAAATACACTTGTCAAAAGCAACCCACGAAAAACAAAACCAGTGCTTAAACCGACGCCTCTCCTAGGTATACACCTAACACAAATGTTTACCGAACGTGTTTATCTTAGCAAAAGACCTGCATGGAAATGCTCACGGCAGCGCTCGGCCCGGAACTGGGAACTTCCCAAAGGCCCGTCCACAGAATGGATATGTAAACTGTGGTATATTCCACAACGACACACCGTACCACAACGGGAACGAGCAATCAAAATGCAGGAAACAACAGAGAGAGGGTCAGTCAGCAAAGACCCTGGGGCTTGTGGGCCACGTGGTCTCTGTCCAGACTCCTCAACTCTGCCGTGACAGGCAAAAGCAGCCACAGCCGGGATGTAGATGAATTGGACGCGGCTGTGTACCAATAAAGCTTTATTTATACCCCCTGAAATTTAGATTTCCTATACTTTTGACATGTCCCAAGATATTCTTTTATACCCCCACCCCCCCCAACCACTCACAAACGTGAAATGCATTCTTAGCCCCCAGGCCATGTGAAAAACAGACAACCGGGATCTGGCCCGGGGAGGGGGTGGGGGGCGCTGCAGTTTGCCGCGTGAGGACAGAACCTCACAGACTCTCCTCTCACATAATGCTAAGCAAAACAAACCGGGCACAGAGGTGTACGGATGGCATGGTTCTGTTTCTACCATGAAGCAAGAGTAACCCAGGGGGTCAGAAGTCATGGGAAAGGTCACCCCCTGGAGACGCGGGCACTGGAAGGATCTTGGGCGGGGCGCGGAAGGGCAGTGGGCGGTCAGGCTGTCCGCTCTGGATCCAGGTCCCGGGTACTCAGGCACGGCCTCCGGGGGAGCCGTGTGTTTACGTTTCGTGCACTTTTTGCTAGGCGCGTTGTCTTTCCAGAGAAACTTGGCAAAGTTGTTAAAGTCAAGGCAGGCCCATTTGATCTGCTTCACAAAAGAGGTGTAAAGAGAATCACAGCCATCCAATGAAATTAGCTAGAATCCTGCGCTGCAGCCAGTTGTCAGAGGACACCAGGGTGTTTAACAAGACGTAGATTCGAACCTCTGTTCCTCCAGCTCTTACCATATTTCCCTCTGGGCTGAGGGGCGTTTCCGCATTTATGGGAAGACACCACCATCAGATTCTAGACTGTTTCCCCTGCTGTTTGTGGGAAAGACGGTGTCACCCGGTTTCCGGGCTCCCCCTCGCACGGCAATCTGCCATCACTACCGTCACCTGGCAAAACGTGTCGCCTTCAGCCCTGCAACAAAACCTGTGCTGGACCCACACAGAGGACAAAGGCCAAGCCTGGCTTCCAAGTGACTCCGAGAAAATATGCAGTTCATTATTTTTTCTTGCAGCCAGCAGCCGGGTCGCCCTGAAACCCGTGCCTGTAATTATGGCTGTAATTATTACCTTAATACAAATCAGCAACTTATCAAAATATTACCCTGTAGATGCTACCTGTCTGCTCTGAGACAACTGGCAGAGGGTGCAGGCCTCGGCCCTGTCCTGCTTGAGGTGTGGGGACAGCGGGAGCTTTTGGTGCAATAGTGCCCGCCCAGCCAGAGGCCAGCCTCCCCAGGGCCCAGGTCCACGTCATTTCCATGCCTGTCCTCGATTTAGAGGGCCACGTTCCGCACCTTCCCTCACGGTTTGACATTGGGTGACCCACTTGCTGCAGAGCCTTGATGTTTCCATCCATACAATGGGCAAACAGTGCCAACCCTCCCGCAGAGCCGTCCTGAAGAATTCCGAACCAGACTGCCCTATTAAAATATTCTGTGGGTCGGGACACCTGGTGGCCCAGTCGGTTAGGAGCCAACTTCAGCTCAGGGCATGATCTTGCGATCTACGAGTTCGAGCCCCACATCCAGCTCTGTGCTGACAGCTCAGAGCCTGGAGCCTGCTTCCGATTCTGTGCCTCTCTCTCTCCCTGCCCCTCCCGTGCTTACTCTCGCCCTCTCTCAAAAATAACAAACATTTAAAGAAAAATTTTAAACATTCTGTGGGTCACACACACGGCAACTGACGCACAGCCTCCCAGGTCACACTGCCTGAGTTCAAATCACAAGCGGACTGCTCTGTGACGTTGGGCAACTCTTCACCCTCTCCGTGCCTCAGTGTCCTCATCTGTGGATGGGGAGAACGTCCTACACTTGTGGCAGGGATTCGGTGAGATCGCCCGGGAGACGCCGCTCAGCACGGTGCCTAGCACCCAGCCCGAGTCTAATCCACGGGAGCGAGCGCTCTCACCAGCCTCTTCCTCCTCTCAGCGCGACGGGGACGGCTGCACACTAACAGCAGCCCTTCAGGTAACACAGTAAGCAGAGCAGAGCGGCCGGTTCCAAGCAAACTGCAGAGTGGGGCCCTAGGGAGGGGGCAGCCCCGTCTCCCTCCCCTCGCATGTCTGTGGGAAGGAAGGCCAGAATTTCAAATTTTTAAATAGGAACTCCAAATGCAATGTTTGCTTAAGATCCCTGATTTTTAACTGTTGGCCAGTGATTTCAGATTTCCAACGGAAAGAAGAAGAAAGCGAACTCAGGGCTGCCGGTACTCCAGCTGCAGCCCAAAGGGAGCCAGGCTTCCCTCATCAGTACTTTCTAGAGAGTGTCCACTTTTGATGGGGTTTATGCCCGCTGCTCTCCGAGAGGGGGTCTGTTTGCTCCATGTGATTTTTTTTTTTTTACCCTAAAAGAAAGCCACAAGAGCAGTGAGCCTCCAGACCTAGAAGAGGGGGCCCAGCCGAGGCCCGGTGCGAACCCGGCTGTTTTCCGAGAACGCGCCCCACCCCCACCTTCTCTGCCCGGATCACTGTCATCGCCTCGTCTTCTCAGCAAGAGAGAATCAGATGTAACCACTCAAAACCTAAGCCTCGATGGGGCGACAGGGAGGAAAGCAGGCACTGAGAGTGTTTTACATCAGGGACAGGATCTTCTAGAACCGCCCGATGACAAGCAAATGGGGTTGTCTGTTTGTGTCTTTTACAACAGCTGCCCCTTTGGAGCTGGGGATAAAAGAGAGAGAGAGAAAGAGAGACAATGAATAGGCTTTTATTTCAAAGAGAACATCTGCAAAGCACGGTCCTACATTAAAAAATAAACAGAAAACAGCCACGAGTCTGGGGGAAGAAAAAAAGATTTCCCGTCATATCTCTAATTAATAAAGCCCCATTTCACGAGGAAAGAAGAAAACCAGAAAGAGAACAACTTTCCCACGTCCCCAAAGAGAGGATGCTTAATGTGGGAACCGCTGTATTACTTGATCCAACTAATCTGGTTTTAATATTACCCTTAAATAATGTATATGTTAGCTCTCTGGGATCAAAAACATGTGTTTGTTTTATTCACTTGAGCCCAGGTGAGGGCTGAGACTTGGCGAAACGATCCTGCCGTGCCTGGGCTCTCGTTTCATTGCTTGTCTCCTTGCTCACTGTGAAATGATTAGCCGTCTCTGCTGCCCTTCTGAATGGCTGTTCGGGCCGTACTGGGTTTCCGTGACCCTGGCACTGGACAGGAGAGTCTTGATTCGTGGCTAGGTTAACGGAGTCATTACAGGCCCACGTGGGAGGCCACACATCACGGTGAATTCCATGTGCAACACCACGGGGGGGGGGGGGCTGACTTCACAGGCAACACGAAGCCAGCGCTCGGCGTGAATCTAAGACCGCAGACGAAGAGCCCAGACCCAAGTCCCCGACACGGGTCGGAGGAGCCCCATGACTGTAGGACTGACGCGGACGGTGACCGAGGACATCAGAGAGGTTCCACTCAGACCCAGGGCACAGTCCCTCCCAATGTCTGCCACTCGAACGTCAGAACAAAATGGCACTGCTGTTCACCAAAGGAACAAAGCATCTTCACACAGGCTAACCCGACAAACCTCGGTCATCCCAGCGCTCCCCCGTCATTAACCACCGGAATGGACGCCACGATTCGGGTTAGAATCAGGGCTTGGAACTGTCACCTACACATTTTCATCATGGTAACAACTTCCTTTACTTGAATGCCCCCCGACTTGTATGCTAAGCAGTAAGAGCTCTGAAGTTGTCATTTTGATTGAATGGTTATATTTGTATGTTTCCCCCGATATACAGTTAGAAAAACATCCGGCATTACAATTTTTAAGAACATTCACCCAAGCAGCGGGGGGGGTGCATGGAGGATGTGGCAGATGCTCTGGGTGTGGGTTACTTGGCCGCACTCAGTTTGTGAAAATCCACTGAGCTGTGTATTTAGAATAATGTGCGCTTTTGTTTATGCAGTACATTTCAGTTAAAGAAAAACATTTAAAAGAATATACCTCAAATTTCAGAACTGAATAAACTTTGCAGAGATATGGATGGAAACTCTACTAAAAGCTCCTTTAAGGGGTGCCTGGGTGGCTCAGTCGGTTAAGCATAGACTCCTGATTTGGGCTCAGGTCATGATCTCACGGTATTGTGGGTTCGAGCCCCACACGGGGCCCTGCACTGACCCTACATAGCCTGCTTGGGATTCTGTCTCTCTCTCTCTCTGCTCCTCTCCAGCTTGCGCTCTCTACCTCTCTCAAAAAACCAAATAAAGTTTTAAAAAATTATTTAAAAAAAAGCTGCTTTAGTCACCGGCGGATCAGAGCTGGTGTGTAAACCACACCTGGGGCTCCTGGGGCCAGTCTGGAGCTACCCTGGCAAAAGGTGTCCATTAACCAAAACGAAGTAAAATTAATCCACCCCACCCCCCAAAATCCTCACCCACTGCTTCTTGTTTTCTCTCAGCTCCTCAAATGCTTCCATTGCTACACCTGTTAACAATTTGATTTTTTTTAATTTAAAAAAATTTGTAATTTTTTTTTGAGAGAGAGAGAGAGAGAGAGACAGGGTGCAAGCAGGGGAGGGGCAGAGAGAGAGGGAGATTCTGTAATCTGAAGCAGGCTCCAGGCTTGGAGCTGTCAGCACAGAGCCCCATGTGGGGCCCCGAACTCATGAACCACGAGATCATGATGAAGTTGTGATCAAAATAGATCAGAGCTGAAGTCAGGCACTTAATCAACTGAGCCACCCAGGTGCCCCTGTAACATTTTGATTTTTACTTTTTTTTCTGGTTTCTCTTTCTCTAGGGGGTCATCCTGCCCCCAACCATCAGGTCCATGGAGGGCGGGCGTGTCTGTCTTCCCCACGTGCTCTGCCCAGCGTCCTGCACCCGGCAGCTCCTCAAGCACTAGCTGGGTGAATCAGTGCGCAGACGGACGGGTGGGTGGGAAGCCTCTAGTGATTTCCCTCAGTCACACGCTCCTGGCCCTTCAGGGATCACAAAGCACTTTCTCATCTATTCATCGAATTGGGTCCTACATGAGCATCATCTGACAGAAGAGCCGAAAAGATACCAAAAAAGATGGAAGTGAGGGTTTGTCCCTGACAGTGTCGGCATCCAAGCTGAGGTGCTCCAGAACAGCGTTCCACCCTTCCCCCTGCCGTGCCCAGCTCCCCGGCCACCCTCCATATCCCAGACGGGCTGCTGTGGGGCCAGGCTGGGCGGGGCGCAGCGCGCGCAAGGCAGACCATTCCAAGCGGCACGTCCCTTGCGTGCCCAGCGAAGGGGGAACTGGTTTACCAGACTGTGGAATGTTGAGACGCTGCCTTCACGGTGGCCTAATCCTTGTAAGAATTTGCATGTCCTGAGCATTCGCCCACAGCAAGAAAGGGAAGAAAACCTCCATCATGCCCAGGGGAAGCGAAAGCAGTCAGGTAAGTAAGTGCTGTGAATAAACCGCACGGGGATTGTTGAAAGGTGACCAACAGGCATTTATTTTTAGCTCATCACAGCGAACAGGGACGTCTTCCAAACAGAGGTTGCAAATTCAACAGCCTACAGGGGCCAGTCAGGTATCAGAGGGGAGAGAAAAGAGATCTTGGCGGGGGCAGTGGTCTCAGGAATCTGGAGGGTCTCAGAAATAGCCCCTCCTCAGCTTGGCCAGTTAAAAAACAAGCAAGAATGAGGGCCCCGCACTGCCAGATCTTGTGACTTTTAAAGGGAATTCCACTACTCTGTATCGTTTTATAGCATGTCTTAATCCTCAAACTTCAGTGCCTTCTAACATCCCGTGTGGGCCACACAAAACCTGCCCAAGGGGCATGAATCGGAGGTCCTCTCTTGCAAATCTCTCTCCCTCTCCCGATGAGGCTGCATCAGGAGGACAACAGGCGCACTGATCGCTCGTGGGCCAGAGCGGTCTCATCACCGCACCCTTCCAGGCGCGTGCCTTCACGGCACCGCACACGAGGAAACCGAGCCCCTGAGAGATGAACTAACCCTCTGCAACACACAGACATGGATGGCGGAGCTGGGCTGTTAGAGCGCTCCCTCCACCCCACACACATCACATGACCCGCCTCCCAGGGCCCATAGCCTCTGGCCACCTGCTCCGCTTGTAAACTAATCTGCAGGCTCCTTATATATACTAAGTGAAAAGAGCTTGAGTCCCATGAGTGGAGCAGTCCAGAATGTGCTGGGCAGGTGGGGGGTGGTGTGTGACTTGAGGGCTTCTGGGCCCCTGAATCACACTATTCCTGACTGCCAACCTGTCCAGAGGAAATCCTCCTCTCATGTCCAAGGGCCACTCTGGGGAAGTGAAACCTGCAGTGAATCAGGCCAGGATGTGAGAGGAACCTCACTGGTGATAGTCTGAGTATCAGCAACCCTTTCCCAGCTGGAAGCTCACTGGAGTGATCCTCCCAAGGGCAGGGAGCACATCTGTCCTGTTCATGAAGGTCGTGGCAGTGCTGGGCACAGTGCCTGGCATGCTCTCACTGGTGGACTGGAGGATGCATAGATGGATGGGACGCACGGATAGATGAATGGATGTATGGATAGACAGATGGATGCATGGATAGATGGATGGATGCGTGGATAGACAGATGGATACATGCATAGATGGATGGACGCATGGATAGATGGATGGATGTATGGATAGGCAGATGGATGCGTGGACAGATGGATGGACACATGGATAGATGGATGGATGCATGGATAGACAGATGGATACATGCATAGGTGGATGGATATATGAATGCACAGATGGGAGGGGAAAGAGGGAGGGGCAAGGGACTTACTGAATTGGGGACAGAGCCTAAGAACACAGTATGTGAAGTCACCACCAACCTTCAACTCCTATAACTGGCCACTTCTTAGCTGTTCAAATTCCATCCAACTTCTTGCCTTAGTTTTTATTTGTAATCAGTAAAACAGAGGAGACTGACTTGCAGCACCGTGTAGGAATTCCTAAGATCACATCTTCCTAGTACTTCTACGGTGTCTGGTATAAGGCAAACTTTCAACAAAGAGAAATCCGGCTCACCCTCCTCATGGTTACTGTCACAGTCACAATGACCATGCCCCTTGGGGAAGGGACCGCTGCATCAATCTCTCCACCCCATCAGCTTGACTCCTTTGGGCTTAACGAGTGTGTCTCCTGGCCAAGGATTACAGCAAAGGATTCCCTGGGAGGAGAAATGCTAGTTATTAGCATCCACAGACACATTAGCCTGGATTAGATACCCAGATAAGCCAGCAGTCATCTGGCTGCGACAAACCGGGACAGAACAAACCCATTTCACTGTCCAAAGGGCCCAGAAAGGGGAGATCTTCCTCCCAAAGAGACTTAAGAAATGCCTTTAGGTGTCCCCTTCCCCACCCAGCTGGCTGTCTGGGCTCCTGGGCCCTGATACTAATAGCACCGGTCTCCCCGCTCACTCCAGTGTTGAGCGGGTCAAGGTGACACCCATCCGCCCTCCCCGCTTCCCTCTTCTCAACACCTCGGGCTCCCAGTTGGGGGAGGAGGCAACCCTAACCACAGGCTCAGAGGGGCACAGCCTGATGAGTATCTGCGGGTAAACGGGTAGTTTCCGTTGTAGGCGGAAGGAAGTGGCATAAGACAATCAACCTGCATGTTCTTAGAGATGCCTCCCTGCCGCGCCCAGGCTCTCGGGGACAAGCCACGGGCTCCTCCGGAGAGAACCACAGGGCAGTGTAAGTGGGGGGCGCAGCAGCAGGAAGCCGGCCGATGATGAACGAAGGGCTGCTTCTCCTGGGTGAGGAGCCCTGGGTTGCACCCTCCTTCCTTCCTCTCCCGGCGAGAGAGCTGAGTTCAAAACTCCTTCCTCCCGGCCAACTCAGCAGTTCAAGTTCAACCCTCGTACGGATGCTGCATGTTTCAGGCTAGGGTGATAACCTTGTATTCCAGGACCATAAAATCCTGTGCTTGGATCTGGGCATTGAGACCAAATCGACCGCCTCCTTGCCTCCTTGATGCGCTGTGATGCTAAGGTTGGGACTTTCTCGAGTCGCTTAGAAGAGGGAGGGTGTGGAGCAGGGGAGTGACGAGCCCAGGCTGCCTGTGTTTAAATCGTGGTTCTGCCCTTTCTAACTGTGAACCTTGGGAAAGTTGCTGAAGCTCCCTGTGCCTCAGTTTCCTCTGCAGTGTGAGGTTTAAACGAGTTAATGTTTGTAAAACACCCAGAACAGGGCCTGGTTCTGTGAAGCACCGTGGCTGTTGACTGTCACAATGTAACACACACTCGCTGAAGGAATAAATGAGTTGATACATAAGGGCTTACTTAACACAGTGCCCGGCCCCTTCTAACTGCTATCTAGACAGTCACAATTATTATTATTATTCCTACTCTCCATTTGTGCCATTGTTGAGGGGTCCGATTCAGTGCAAGCCGCCTCTCTCTTCCTTTTCTAGGGTTGGCACAGTTTTTTGGGAACTCTGCAGTGAGAAGTGAGGAAGTGGTCTCAAAATTTTCGAGAACAGTTTGGCCGCATCACGAGTTTCTCAAAGAACCGCCCGGACAAGGTGCTGTGAAACCTGCAGGTCCATCTGGGTCTTGATCCCGGCTCTGTGACTTCCCAGCACAGCGCTCTTAGGGAACACGGTGCTTCACCTCTCTGAGCCTGCTTCCTCATCTGTGACATGGCGACTGCAACGGTCCCGTCCCACCGAGCTGGGTAAGGCAACATTTGCGAAGTCCTCCCTCTTCTTGCCTAAGAATCCGCGCTCCGAAGGCCGGCAGTGTCTAGCCAGCTGTCCTTAGTTTAAACTTTGTGTAAGTTGAATAGCACCTCCTCCCATCCTGGGTTTTTCAGTGTGTTTTTTTGCATGTGTGCGTGAGCATTTAATAACATAATTTATGCAAACCATCTTGAGGATGCTTGGCATACAGCTGGCACTCAATAAATATCAGGCTCCTCCCTCTAGCACATTCCATCCTGCTCCAAGGCTGGCACACGCAGTGGGGTGGGCACTCTACTGCCTTGGGTTTCACTCAAATCCCACTTTCCATGGGAAAATGAATAATTGCAAAAAATTGCTTATTTTCAAACATGCTAAGACTTTCTTTTTAAGAACAACAGCTCACATTTAAGCATTTTCAGTTCACATGTATGAATACACTTCATCCTCACCTGACCTCAGGAGGGAGCCCAGATTTTCAGAGGAGCGGAGCAGAATGATTTGCTCAAGGTCATGGAGACAGCCAAGAGCAGAGCCGGGTTTGAACCCAGGTGTCTCAGACCCAAGGACACTTCACGGAGGTCTCTTTCATGTGCCGGGCCTGGCGCACATTTCCTGTGACTTTTTCTCCTGCTCCCACGCCTTTTCCTTTGAACCTGGAGTTTGTTGGGATTGAGTTAATGTTTTGTTTTTTGTTTTCTCCAAAGTATCTTCTTCTTGGTTCTGACAGATGGGGACCAGAGTCCACAGAAATGGGGAAATACAAAGGGAAAAATTTTTAAAAGGGAGTGTTCTCCTAAGGGACAAGTCTTAGGGCAAGATTAACCAAAAGATGGGGAAGAGTTCAACCCTTATGCAGTGCCCCTTGTGCCGTCCGATTATGTGGGCACTGTGCATTTTCTCGTCTTTCTGCAGGCAGATTTACAGCCCCACTGACCATAAATAGCACTGGGTAAGAGGGCAGCCGCTGACTACAGAGATATTCTTAAGAATAGTTTGTTTTCTGGGAAACACACACACACATGAACGCGCGCGCGCACACACACACACACACACACACACACAGGATGTCAGGTGTCTGCTCTAACTCAAAACACCAAATTTCCTTTCCTATTTAAGACCACGGATCAAAACTGGATGATTCCTCAGCAAACAGCGACTTACACCATGGCCTCTTATTTCCAAAAGAGCAAGTATCTTGTCATGCAACCTTTCAGAAGATTAAAAAAAGAGAACTAGGGGCGCCTGGGTGGCTCAGTCAGTTAAGCATCCGACTTCGGCTCAGGTCAGGATCTCATGGTCTGTGAGTTCAAGCCCCGCATCGGGCTCTGTACTGACCACTCGGAGCCTGGAGCCTGCTTTGGATTCTGCGTCTCCCCCTCTCTGACCCTCCCTCCCTCGTGCTCTGTCTCTCTCTTTTTTTCTCTCAAAAAAACAAAAAACACACAAAAAAACTAATAAACTAGAGAGAATATCTAAAGTGTGAGGAGACTGGACGGAAAGCACATGTATATATACAATTACATACGTACACCTCCGTGTCTAATAATTTCTGTTTTATTTATCTACTCTATTTAGTATTTTCCAGTATATGATTAAGCAGATGGCAACATTTGCAGTTAAGATAAATATTGTTCAATGATGCGTATTTCTGTATACAAAGTGTAATGTATTGCTCAAGCAAAATAAAACCCCATTGAGAGTGTGAAAAAAAAAAACCCAGTACCATCAATAAAATACCCTCTGTTCTCTCTGGTCTCAAAACACTTGGATAGAAACGGAAGCCACGCCTCTCAGGCTGTCGGAACCAGAGGTGATCTGGATACAGCGATACAGCGAACCAATTTTTTAAAGTCACTGCCAAGGTCTGAAAAAGTCCTGCGATATCTGAGTAATGTGAACGATGAGGGATTTCTGCCGAAAAATCAGCATTTCAAAGGGGTCAGCCGGCACAGATAAGCCATTCTAAGCGTGCCTGTGTGTGTGAGGGCGATTAAAAATCCGGTTCCTTAAACGATCAGCTTATGGAGTAGCCGTTCATCTAAGGGCACAAGCAATAAAACGGTGGGACCTGGAGCGGCCTCGCTGGAGGGGAAGGGAAAGAAAGCCGCTGGAGGGTGAGCTCTCTGACTCTCTCCCAGTGTTCTTCCTCCCTCGTAAGTGAGCCCATCTGTTTCGTGAATTCCGAGGTGACAAATCCACAGCTTGCCGGAGACCCAGGGAAGGAATCGGCATCTCGGCCGCAGCTCTGCGACACGCCACCTGATAGTTCTAATATTTAAGAGCTTTGGAAGAGGCTGAGGGGGACGCGGGAGCTTGCAAATCTTCTCCAGACATGCCCCTCTTGTCGCCACCCTCCTGCGGTCTCTGACTCTGTCTGCTGAGAAACAGCGTGTTTCTTCTCGGCTTCTTAAGATGCACCAAAAATATAATCATGTCCTTCCACCGGGGCGCAGCTCCCCAGACGCAGAAGGTGTGAGTGCGGAAGCCCTGGGTCCGTGGGCACAAGGAAGCAGCCAGGTCTGGTCTTAGAAAATGCTCTCCACACAATGCCCGCCTGACACTCTCTGGGACACACCCACCAGCAGCACCACCCAGGGGGGAGGAGCGGGAGACAGAGTCCCACAGCCTGCAAGGACCGCCCCTGCCCACCCGCCCCAGCCCAGCTCCACAGAGTGCACTGATGAAGCATCGAGTCCCAAGCATGTGTCTCACCAGCCCTTTAAGAGAGCCACCTGGAAAACCACCGGGAATTTTTTTTTAACGTCCCACTCCTGAATCCGTCCCCAGAGCGTCAGCCAGCAGCCCCGGTAGGGTCTGCAGGCAAACCACATGTGGCAAGGGCCTTAGAGGCGCTCGCCAAGGTCTGGTCCTCGCCTAGCCTGCAACCCAAGCTCAGACGACATCAGACTTTGGGAACAGCCTGCCCTCTTCTGGTCTCCTTGAGCTCCATGGAAGGGCAGGGGCTGGGTGGGCACAGCCAGGGGAGGGCAGACCCCCAGCTCCCTCCAGCATGTCTGCGCTGTGATTTCAGGAGCTAGCAGGGCAGGGGGCGGGGGGGGGGGGGGTGGTAGTGCAGGTAGACGTGGGGCAAGGGAAAGAGAGGAGACAGACAGGCCGATAAAATAAAATACAAATCCAGGAGAGAGAACAGTTAACCACAACACGGTAGACACCCAGAGAGAAGAGGAGGACATTAAACACACACACACACACACACACACACACACACACACACACACGGAATGTGGACGGAGTACTCAAAATGTCAAGGACCCAGGAAGAAATCAGCTACCCAGGCCTCCTTCCTTCTTTCCACTTTTTCAACAGGTGGTTCCCTGCACCCAAAGATACCTCCTGGCGCCTGTCTGAACCCCAGATGCAAAGGACACAGGAAGCCCCATGTCCCCGTGTTCATCCTACATGTTTCCATTCTGGGCCAGCAGCGCGCGACCTGAACACCCTCCCTCCCACCGACCTCACTGCCCCAGAGGGCTCCAGATCCACATAGAACCTCTGACTGAATTTCTGCCCAAACATATCACAAGTCACCTCAGGAGTTCAAAGGCAGCGTCTGGGAATACTCTTCTCTGTAAATAAAAGGCCACAGGACATGGGGAATGTTCTGGTTCTCCACCGGGAATCTCACTCCAGTCTACGCCCCCCCCAACAACCCCCACCAAGGAGGGAAAGACATCTATCTACCTGCCACCCACGCAGACAAACCAGCACGTGAAACGCCATCACATCGTGTCCTGGGGTTGGCTCTGCCCACAGCCACAAACAAGAGCCCTGCTCTGGCAAAGAGGGTCGCCACTGATTCCAAAGTTTAACAGATCAAAAAGCATCACGGTGTGTTTGAAGACAATCTTCAGTGAGGGCTCCCCAAGCAACAAACGACACAGACATGCATTCAGTGGCTAAGGATCCTGAAACTAACCCCTGGCATGTGATGTCCCCCAAGCACTAGGAGAATCCCGGTAGGCGGATGCCTGAGGAAGATACAGACAGACCGCTGCAGGCTGTTATTCCTTAAGACAGACACTCACACCCACAGGGCACTGACAGCCTGGCCCAGAGCTGGGGACTCTGACCTCCGGTCCTGTGTGTCCTAGCTCAGTGGGCTCAGCAAGGCAGCCCAGAGAAGGTGTGAAAGACATCCCTGGAGAAGTTGGGGGCAGGGCAGGAAGACACCCAGACGGTCCCAGAAGATCTGCAGAAAAAACAGTTTCAGAGCTCAGACTGTTCACACCCAAAGAAAAGCAAAGAAAGCCCACGAGAGCCCAAGTCGTGATGCTGTTCAGACGCACAGCTGGTGACAGCAATCGGCTCCACACGAGAGACGGAGCGCAGAAGCACCATCCGGGAGAAGGGGGCATGCCTCATCACTGGAGAGCAGCGCGAGGAAAGTCAGAGAGGGCACCGGGCAGAGGACAAGGTTAGAGACGGAGAAGGTAGACACAGGAGTCTCAGACAGCCAGAAATGGCAGATGGGAGACCTAAAGTGAGACCAGGCGCTCAAGCCTGAATCCGGGTTCAGGGAGTCGGCTGGGGATTTGGGATAAGGATCCCAGACCCCAGCCCAGGCCAGGAAAAGACAAGGAGACCGCAAGCGGGGAACGGAGTTCTCCGCACTCAGCTCAGCCAAAACCCAAAGAGATGCTGTGGGCAGCACCCATGAGCAGCGGCTCAGATCCCGGGCACGATCCACGCACTCAGACAGAGAGCGAGGCGCCAACACCCACATGCACAGTGCAAGTCGGGGCGCCCAGCAAGAGTGGCGGGGAGCAGGGACCCGGCCGGGCTCCGATAACCCCCAAAGCGCCCCCTCTGGAGATAACTTCCCCAGACCCCAAGGGGGCAGCCCACGGCCCCCGAACCTCGGCAGGGACCGCACCCTGGCTTCCAGGGAAAGAGATGTGGAGCCAGCGCGCTTGGGGAGTCCCAGTCTGACGCCCCGGGTTCAAGGGCTGGGGTGGGGGGTCGGGGGTCGGGGCTGCCTCCCTCTCCCCCTCCCGCCCTCCGGGACGCGGGCCGAAAGGGCATCTTACCAGCGCCCGCGCGGGCAGTGCCCCCCGGCTGGCCGGCTGCTGCGCCCGGGGCTCTCCGGGGCCGCCTCCCCGCGCCCGCGCCGGGGGCCCCCGTCCTCCGCCGCCGCCGCCGCCTCGGGCTGCGGCCGGCCCGGCGGGCAGGTCCCGGCGCTCGCGGCGCGGGGCCGGGGCCGGGGGCGGCTGCTCCGCGCCGCCGGCCGCTGCGCCCCCGCGGCGCTCCCCGGCCCCGGAGTCGAGGCTGCTGAAATTCCACACGACCAGCGTCTGCAGCAGCAGCACGGTGAGCGCCGCGAGCAGCGCCGAGTGCGAGCGCCGGGCCAGCCTCCGGGCGCACGGCGCCGCCACCATCTTCGGAGCGCGGCGGGCGAGCGGGGCGCGGGGACCCCGGGCGCTCCGGGCCGCCCCCGCGCTCCCCGCGGCTCCCGCGGCCGCCGGCTGCCGCTCGGGCTCGCGCTCGGGCCGCCGCCGCCGCCGCCGCCGCCTCGGCTCGCCGCTGCTCCTCCTCCGCCGCCGCCGCCGCCGCCGCCGCCTCCACCGCCGCGGCGCGGAGTTTTCAGACGGGCAGGGGCCCGGACGTCACCAGGAGGAGGGGAAGGCGGGGAGGCGGGGAGCGGGAGGCCGCGGAGGGGGCCGCCGGGCGCGCGCGCTCGGGGAGGGGGGCGCGCGGGGCGGCGGGGGCCTGGCCCGCGGGGCTCCCCTCCCCGCAGCCCTCCGCCGGGGGAGGGGGTGGTGGCCGGCCGGGGGCCCGCGAGGGGGGGCGGGGGACGCGGGCCGGGGTGGCGAGGGGCGGGGCCTGGGGGCGGAGCGAGGGAGGAAAGAGGAGGAGGGAAAGGAAGGGGGTGGGGGCGAGCCGGGAGGACAGACACCCTCCGCGGCAAGAGTAGCGGCGGGGTGGGGGCGCGGGGGACAGTTTCCGCGACACAGAGAGGGGAGGGCAGAAAAGCAGGGGAAGCTTTGGGTGAGGGTGGGCCCGCTCAGGATCCAGGGCTGGTCAGGACGATCTGGGGGTCCTGAGACCCTGCCTTCCGCGAGGGAGCAAGCACGAGGCCGCGGAGCGGAGCGGGCTCCCTGCCCGGGAGTTTGCAACCCAGGTGCCTTCCCCCGGCACACGGACGGCGGGGCAGGTGGAGACGGAGAAACGGATGAGGAAGAGCCACGGAAGGGTCTCACGCAGCGGATCCCTGGATCCCCGGCTTGAAGGGGCACGGAGGAGGCTCTGAATGAGTCCCTGTGAGTGACTCCTGAGTCACACCCCACCTTCTAGAGCCAACGATGTACTAAGTGCTTCACTGAGTCACTTCTCTGGTGCCTAAGGACAAACAAGCCAAGAGACTCCAAACCCATTCGGAGGGCGAGGGCTTTGGTTGGAAAGAGGGCACCCACTGGGCTGTCTCAACCTTCCAAGGCTGCCAGCTTCGCCGTCTGGCCGCTGAGCCTTCCACCAGGTCTTTTTTCCCATCCATCCCGAAGCCTCCCTTCCTGTTTGTGCGGGGTTCCGCTTCTGGGGGCATGGGCCTTGCCCTGTAAAGTCCAGTTCTTTCTCATCCCCCCTGGGCTGTCCCAGTGACCTTGAGCCAGGAGGACTCCTCCCAGGGCCTGAGCTTCCCTGTCGGTCAATGAGATTTTAGACTGATGAGCCCAACGGGACTCAAGTTTCATCCCCAGCCTTCTCTGACTCAGTCTTTCCCTCCCTTGTCCTCTTGCCCGTGGCTTTATACACAGCAGCCCTGAACCCATGGTGAACGGAGGGTGGGTGTCCCAGACAAGGCTTAGCACTATGAGAACACAGCAGCAGATCAAACTTCCAGTGTGTAAATCAGGGACTCGGGGGTGAGTGCTTTGCATCCTGTCTGCTGTGCATTTGAAACCTCATCCTAATTTTTGAAGAGAAGAAAGTAGAGCAAGAAACAGGATCCATCAGAGAAGGAGGCAGAGAGGGGAAAGAGAAGGATTCATCCTCACCAACAATCTAGGAACATCTAACCTGTGTCACACGCGGGGCCAGGGGCAGGGGTCCAAAGGTGACTAAGGCCTGATCTCCCCTTCAGCAAGCTTGGAGTCCCAAGGTAGATGTTGTTCATTAAAAAGCAGTGAGGTCAACGTGACTTGAGCGATGTGCACAAAGTGCTATTGGTTCATGAGGGTGGGGTGGGAGTGACCAGCTAGAAAGTACCTTCTGGACCCACATAATGAGCCAACCCTCTTCCCTGAACTGAGAGTGTAAACCACCAGCTAGCAGGGATTCTAAACTGCAGACTTAGACTCAGCCTTCAGAAGATCTACTGCCTGGCCAGGCATGTGGAAAGGCACAGAGGCAGTCCCTCTGGGCTCAGCCCAACTAACCGAGAGTGGGACAGAAGAGAGGCAATCTCTTTGGCCTCCTGTCATCTGTTTATCACTTGGGAGCATTTTGGTTATAATTAATAAATTCTCTATTCTAACCATCTTAAAAATCGAGTTTACTGGATCATGTAACTGATTATTTTAAAGATAGCAGGCATCAGGTGAGGTTTGATCAAGCAACTCAGAACTATGACTTAGAATTCCTTTTCTTTCCATCTCTGCTCTCTGCCTTTCATGGGGTCTGTTTTGTCCCGAGGCTCTGTCTTCATGTCACAACATCAGCCGCTGAGACTACTTGTATCCTTTGTTCACTTGTAGCCCAGAGGAAGGAGGGTCCCTCTTTCCCGGCATTCTCCTCAAAGGTGCAGAGATGCTCTCTGAGTGAACTAGCTTTAGGTCAGAGGTCATCCCGAGCCAAGCAAGGTAGCCAGGAGCAGAGAAGGTGCTGATCAACTTGGCCAAGGTCCCACACATCACCGCTGGGGCGGGGGAGAAGCCTGCAACCCCCTGGGTGTCCTCTAGGGATCATGGGCTTATGGGAAGGAGGGAATTGGCACGGGGGAGGCAGGCACCATTGTCTATTCCATGCAGCCATGAAGCGCATCATCTTGGGCGAGTCACTCCCCTCCGAGGAATTCGGTTTCTTCAATGCCAAATGATGGACTGGATGACATGGATGGTCCCCAAGACCATCATGTCGTGTCCCCAGAACTCTTCCTCAGTATCTAAACAGTGCTTCCCAACCTCATCAGAGGCTGCCCTGGGCACTCTTGGCATCGGTGCCCTCCGGCCTGTCTCTGTTTCAAGGTCTCTGCTGCATTTTCCTCTAAACAGCAATGATGCTATCTGCTTCCTGCATGTGACACATTTAACCGTGGGCCTCTGGGGCCCATGCTCTGGCTCAGCTCCCCTGGGGGCCACAGGCTGAAAGAGTGAGGTTACAGATCCAGGCCTCCCGGTCCCTGGAGAGAGAGAGAGAGTTGTTTGTTTATCTCAATTCGTAAAAAGCCATGCAAGAAAGAGGTTTAAACGCTCTGGGCAGGTTATGGATGCCATAAACAGCTTATGTGAGGTTTTCAGGATGAAAAACCACCTGAGATAGGAGGGCAGGAAGGCAAGCTACTAGCGTCGCCGAGATTATCTTCCTGCCCCAAGACAGACCGACAGACAGACAGCACCTGGAGCAGCTACACAGAGCCTGATGTAGAAGAGGGGCTGAAATTCTCCAGCAGCGGCGGCCGTGACAACAGCAGCAAGTCTCTTTAGAATTTTTAAAGCTCATTCAGTCATTCAACACAGATGTATTGGACCCTATTATGCGCCAGGAACCATGCTGGGCAAGAGAAAAATAGATATGAAGACGATTCCCTAAGGATTTTTTTTTTCTCTTTAAATACGATTCTTATTCTCATGTTAACTGAGAGTCAGAGCTCTAAGGAAGTTCCAGCTCATCTGTGGGATTCCCTCCACATCCCCACACCCAAATCTGGTTTGATCATCACTTTCAAATGAGGGGTGAGAAGACCAGTGAGCAATTAGCTCTGAGCTCTTGGGTGTGTCCAGCACTAAGCTAGGGGCTGGGAGGGAATCAGGGAAGAGGGGTCTTTACCCTCAAGTTGCTGTCAGGTGCCCAGCCCTGCTGCGTGTTAACTGAGACTTCTAGCATGCATTGTCTACCTTCCCGATGCCTCAGTTTCCTCATCTGTAAAATGCGGGGGGCGGGGGGGGTAATAATAGAGCCTTTCTTATAGATTTCTTAGAAGGATTAAATGAGATAATGCGTATAAAGGGTTTTTCTATAGAGACTGGAACACAATAAGTGCTCAGTAAATGTTAGGTATTGTTCATTTCATTAGTAAACAGTAGTAAGGTGTCAATGATAAGTGTCCATTGGTATCAGAGGGGGGGAAAGGGCAGTCTGGGAAGGCTGCCTGGAGGAAGAGGCACTGAATCTAGTCCTCCATTTTGATAAAAGACTACAAGTACCCCCAAGGGCAAGGACCTCTTCTCTCCCTGGCACTGGGCATAGTGCAGGGCACAGAGTGAGCTTCGGGCATAGAACACACCCCAGCTGGTGGATTAGAGCCTGGTGCTTACAAGTGCTTTGCAGAACCCTGTCACTGTCTGAGCAACTTTTTTAGCTGTGTGATTTTAGCCAAGCTGCTTAACATGACCGAACCTCATTATTCTAGTCTGTAAAAGATGAAGAAAAATAATACTTCTGTCCTACGGCTGCTGGGAGGCAGGGATCAGGGTAGAGTATAAAACAGAGGGTCCTATATTTCATATAAAATGTTGGCCTTGGCCAGCGGCAGAGGAGAAGGAATGTCAGCCCGCTCCCGCTGGCAGGCTGGGCTGGAAAGAAATGTTCTCCCTTCTGTACTCCTGGGAGAAGGTACCAGAGAGCAAGGGCATGGCATGCCCTCTTCCGAATTTAGATAAACTTCAGAGTAAGAGTCAAATGTAGTCAAATACTTGGGTTTTTTTTTTTAAATCTTAATTTGTCTTAATCTTAATGTATCTGTTTCTTTTTGATTTAGTAGAGCCTGTTTTGACCCAGGCTCTGTTTTGACCGTGACTTTGCTCTTAAAAACGTTTAAAGCTCTCCCTTGGTTTCACTTCAACATCACACACAGAAATCATCAACACGGGTCACCTGTTTGGCAGAGGCCGGGGGAGGAGGCACAGAACACAGTCGCGTCCTGGACATCTGGTTCTTTCCGACAAGCGCATGCAAAGCACCGCAATCCCCAGGCACATGGGGTCGGAGGAGCCAGGGTGCCGAAAGCTACTCCGGGCCCCCCGAGCATGGGAGGTCACAAACACGCATCACCTGTACTCCCCAGCCCCCACCCGACGCAAGACAAGGACACAGTCTCTGACCAGACCACAGACACGGCACCAGGCTGACACAGGCTGCTGTCGCAGGGAATCGCCCATCCTGTGTATCAGCAGAGGGAGCTCTAGGTAGCAAATAACTTTCCTCTGACCGCAGACTTTCCCACAGACAAGATCTGAAGGCCGCAGGAAAAGCAGGGGTCCTAAGTGGAGCTGGCATCCATTCTGTGCAGGAGGAACCCCCAGCCGTTTGCAAGGGTAGTGTGTGGGGGCGGGGCTGGGGGTGACAGAAGAGAGGAGGAGACACTTGCTTGAAGAAAGGACATGTGACAAACCAGAAACCACCACGATGCCTGCAGGATTATCTGACCTTGCAGGGTACCTGCCCCTGGACCCCTGAGCACTCACAGCCTGTACCCTCCCTCCCCCGGAACGCTCTGCCATTTGAAAGAAGGACCCAGTCGGTCCCGTTCGCAGGCAATCTTGGCTGGCATCTTTCTTTTCCTTTACGCTAACTGTTTAGGATCGCCTGCTTGGCTCAGTCGGTTAAGCGTCCGACTGTTGATTTCAGCTCAGGCCGTGATCTCATGGCTCATGAGATCAAGCCCTGCGTCAGGCTCTGTACTGACAGCATGAGGCCTGTTCGGGATTCTCTCTCTTGCTCTCGTTCTCTGCCCCTCCTCCCCAAAATAAATAAACTTTAAAAAATAAATGTTTACTGTGTATGTCAGTGGGGCCCAGTAGGGCTCCTGGAGCCCAGGCTCTGATGATGGTGGTGGTGGTGATGATAATGGAGACAGAGCTAACATTTATTGAGCACTTACTATATGTTAAGTCCTGTATTCAAAACTTCACCAAATATTTATTGAGAACCTACTCAATGCCCAGGACAGTGCTCATGGGCTTACATTCCAGTGGGCACACGGGGCTGAGACCAGTTCCCCGTGTCCACAAGTAACACCAGAGAGCGATGTGTGCCTTGCAAGAAGTGAACGGGAACCCTCGCTAGTGACGAAGGAAGGCTGGTCAGGGCTGGCCCCTCCCTCACGGACAGAACACCACGGGAGTGTTTCACGCACTGTGTCACGGATCGTGACTTTTAGAGGGGTGTTATTCCTTCCACGCACCAAGTATCATCTGTTGGACGAATAAGTGACAGGAGATCAATTTTTTCAAGTGTGCATACCTGCCACTGGGATGTATAAATGAAAAATGCCGCTTAATTGGTAGTAGTTGTTCTGACATTTTGGATTTTCTCAAATCCTGGGTAACAAAGACTCCTCTTGGGGCACCAGGGGGGCTCAGTTGGTTAAGTGTCCGACTTTGGCTCAGGTCACAATCCCACCCTCGTGGGTTCAAGCCCCACATCAGGCTCTGTGCTAAGAGGTGGGAGCGAGGAGCCTGCTTCAGATTCTGTGTCTCCCCGTCTCCCTGCTCCTCCCCTGCGTGCTCGCTCGCTATCTCTCAAAAGTAAATGAATGTAAAAAAATTTTTAAAAACAAAAACTCATCTTACTGGAGGTGCAGAATAGGGATGGGGTCAGAAAAAAAATCCATAAAAAAAGAAAAAAGTTAAAAGGATACCATCTTTCAAAAAAAAAGGCTTGGGAGGAGATGCTACACAAAATCACAATTTTTTTTTGCCCAAATATCCTTTTATTTTATTAATTGACCCTCAGCCCTCCTGCAGGTTTTCCATGTGACTGAAGTTTCCGCCTAGCCCTGTATCTTTGCGTTTGCAGGTTCAGCCCCATCCTCACAAACTAAGCGTCTCCCACCTTGTTTGCAGACTCTATTCTGCACCCCCATCCGGACCCATACTTTAGCTACTGTGATTACTCAGTGTCTTGTCTTCTGAGTGTCCTCTGCTTCCAGACCTCAGGAATCCACTCCAAAAAGACTTAAGGGAAAAAGTAGTTTATTGAAAGCGTAATCGACTATGCTGGAGTCTGCAAGCTGCCTACCAAACATCCATTATTCCCTTCTTGCTTGATAAAGAATCCTGACTTATGTAGGGTGCCGGTGTGCCCAAAGCAACGGCTCCCAGATTTCCTTTTTGTTAAGGGTGGTCGAAGAAAGAGCAGTAAACATCATTGTGAAGCTTCCAAGAAATCTTTTGGGAGAGGGTGCTAAATCGGTTGGGATGAGTGTCCTTTCTGTCTGGGATGTAGGAAGGACAGCTGGAACGCCAGCAGCCAGCTTGTGTCCAAGAGGACAGAAGCCAGCACTAGAGACAATGAGCCAGAAAGGCTGAAGCGGCCTCAGTCTCTGACGCTTTCTGATCTGCTGTAGTGGCCTCGGCCCTTGAACTGCTTTTCAAACCTGAGAGTGAACCTCCCACTGACTGAAGCCACTCCGGCCAGTTTCTGTTTCCATACCGGGTACCCGGAGGCCTAGGGGGAGACTGACCCATTGACCCGAACGGAGGTCAGGGACAGAGCTAAGCCTTGGGAAGAGCAGGAACCAGAGGCCCAAATGTGCAAGCCAGGTGCTTCATCCCTCGCCTCTGCTTCCCTCTGAATCCGTGAGTGATCCCCAGGGCAGAGCGACGCTCTCCGTGTAGAAGAAATGCAGCTGCCACAGTTCCTGAGCGTCACAGCCCACAGCCACCACAAAGGGCCAGAGTCCCCCCCATGGCAGTGGGCCGCAAGTGGACCCCTGAGGCTCTACCACTGCTCATTCTGCTAGTCCACGCACCCTCCAGGGGCCTCAGGCCATGTGTTTGCACTCCGCCCCCTCCTGCCCCTCCCGCCCTTCCTCACTTGCCTGAGCCTCATTTCCCCCCTCCCCTGCTCTGGGGTGCTGAGTGAGTTTTGATGGACAAACCACAAACCTCACCGCGTTGGCTCCTGCCTGAGGCCCCGCCTCCACGTGCCCAGGAGCCCACACCCCAAGTAAGGACCGCTCCAACTCTTCCCTCACTCTTTCCCTTGTCATCCTGCTCCCCCCACCATCCAAACTTACTGCAACTTCTCTGATTAAAAACAAACACAAATAGGGGCGTCTGGGTGGCTCCGTTGGTTAAGCTTCCGACTTCAGCTCCCAGCATGATCTCATGGTCTGAGAGTTCTTGCCCCACATCGGGCTCTGTGCCGGCAGCTCCGAGCCTGGAGCCTGCTTCCGATTCGGTGTCTCCCTCCCTCTCTCTGCCCCTCCCCCTCTGCTGGCTCATGAGCTCTCTGTCTCTCTCTTTCTCTCTCTCAAAAGCAAGTAAACATTAAACAAACAAACAAATGCAAACAGCCCTCTCTTGATCCCCTTCTCTCTTCAGCCTCCACTCCAAGTTTCCGCTCCCTTTCCAGCACGGCTTCAAAAGAATTAATTCAGGGTCTCCCATCTGCCCTTCCGTCAAGCCTGTGCTCCCTGCCCCCCACCACATGTCACACACTCTGAAGCTGCTCTTCAGCTCCTACCTCTCACCTCCTGAGCTACTCCCCGCCCCCTCCCCCCCTTCCGGTCTGGGACTCACCAGGCAGGCCCGCCTCAGTGCAGTGCCCTGGTTATTCATTCTGTCTGCAAGGCTCTTCACCCGGGTGTCTGCATGTCTCCCCCCGCCCCCGCCCCCAACCTTGGTCACGCTTCTGCACAAAGGACACCTTATCAGTTAAGCCTTTCCTGACCATCCCCATGAAACTGCACCACCCCAGCCAGCACTGCTGATTGCCCGTACTTGGTGCTATTTTCTGTAGCACTTGTTACCTTGCATAAATAAATCACTGATCACAGTTTTAGGTTTAATGTCTGTCTCCCTCCCCACCCCCCCCCATTAGATGGCACGCTCCATGAGGGTAGGCGCTGTCCATTTTGTTCACTGCTCTAAGTACCTGGCACATAGCAGGTATTCAATTAAATTTTGCTGAATCAATGAATAAAACCATTTTCTTAGAGTCCAGAAACATCTCAGCAAAGGGTGATCATTATCCTGGCTTGAGTCTGGCGCTCCTGTGGGAGCCACTGACTGTAGCTCCAGAAAGAGAGTCCCTAAGAAGAGAGGGAACCCACAATAGCCATATAACGGGGAGGAGGGGTGCGTTTGCAGAAGGGAAAGTCGGTCATGCCCAAGGTGTCAGGTGCAGGGTTGAGAGACAGCCCACGGATACAAAGCACCCTGGTTTGAATCTGCATCTACTTCTTATTAATCTGGGGGCTTGGCAAGGTTCCCCCCCCCCCTCCTCCTGGGAGGACATCTCCCCCTTCTCCGGGGGGGCTCCTAAGGCTCCAATAAATGATGTCATGTTACCAAGCACTTGGAGCAGGGCGCTTGGGGGGCTCAGTCAGTTAAGCTTCCGACTCTTTAACAAGATTTTTTAAAACATTTTATTTTATTTTTTGACAGAGCATGAGCAGGGGAGGGGAAGAGAGAGAGGGAGACCCAGAATCTGAAGCAGGCTCCAGGCTCTGAGCTGCCAGCACGGAGCCCAGTGCAGGGCTTGAGCCCATGAACTGTGACAACATGACCTGAGCCCAAAGTCAGCTGCTCAGTCGACTGAGCCCCCCAGACACCCCAGGCATCCAACTCTTGATCTCAGCTCAGGTCTTGATCTCGGGGTGGTGAGTTCAAGCCCTGAACTGGGCTCCACAACAGGTGTGAACCCTCCTTAAACAAACTAAAAGAAAGACCTGAAGAAGTGCCCAGCATACAATACAAAACCTGAAAACTATTAGGAAAACAATAGGAACCTGTTGAAATAATATGTATATATCTGAAGAAATCAATACACTTATTTTCCATATCAAGCAGATAAATAAAAGTAAAAATAAGTAAAGGCATGGAGAAATTGCATTGTGCAAACTATAAACTCAATTTAGTAGATATATACAGAAACACGCTTACCTTCACAGAAAATAAATATATTTTCTAAAATCCATGAAATCTGCCATACACAATGGACATAAGGAAAGCCTCAACAAATAAAATAAAAGAGATTTTGCTCAAGCCAAATTCTCTCCAATAATAAACTAATAATATTAGAAATACCTATTTTTGTAACTTAAAAATTGAGAAACATAGTCCTAGGCAACAAAATTCAATATTTTTTTACAGTAATAAATAAGAGAACATGTTATAATAGAATCTATGGAATATAACAAAAGCTGTAGTCAGAGGAAAATTAATAGACTTCAGTGCCTTCATTATAAAGAATGACTAATAAAACAACAAGGGAAATTTTTATACACCCCAGGAGGTTAGAATAGAACAAAATGAACTAAAAGAAATTCTGAATAGAAACCTAATAGTGATAGGTTCTGGAAGTAACAGAAAAGAAAGCACAGATAGCAGAGAGGAAAATGAACTCAAAAGCGCTCAATTTAAAAAATACCAGATTGGGGGCGCCTGGGTGGCTCAGTCAGTTAAGCATTGTATTCTGTTTCGGCTCAGGTCATGATCTCACACTTTCTTGAGTTCAAGCCCCGTGTCAGGCTCTGCGCCGGCAGTGGAGCCTGTTTGGGATTCTGTCTCCCTCTGCCCCGCCCTCACTCGTGCTATCTCTGTCTCTTGTCTCTCTCAATATAAATAAACAACCTTAAAAAAAATCAGATTGGGTGAAGGGGGGGGGGTCAAAGGTACAAACTTACAGTTATAAGTCATGGGGATATGATGGATAGCATGGTGACTACAGTTAATAACACTGTTTGTATTTATTAAAGTTGCTTTAAACAAATAGATCTTAAAAGTTCTCATCACAAGAAAACAAAATTTTGCAACTATGTACGGGGACAGGTATTAACTAGACTAATTGTGATCATTTTGTAACATATACTAACATTGAGTCACTATGTTAACACCCCCCCCCCACCCCGGCCATGTCTGACTAAAGAAAACAGAATACACAGTTCTATCAAAAAAGAGGACTTGGGGCACCTTGGTAGCTCAGTCAGCTAAGTGTCCGACTCTTGACTTTGGCTCAGGTCATAATCTCGAGGTCTGTGAGATCGAGCCCCTCCCTGGGCTCCGTGCTGACAGCACAGAGCCTGCTCAGGAGTCTCTCCCTCCCTGTCTCTGCCCCTCACCTGTTCGCAGGTATATGGGCTCGCTCTCTCAGAACAAATAAATAAGCATTATTTTTAAACAAGGTGGCGGGCTCCTGGGAGGCTCAGTCGGTTAAGCATCCGACTTCAGCTCAGGTCATGACCTCACAGCTCGTGGGTTCGAGCCCCACATCGGGCTCTGTGCTGACACAGCTCAGAGCCTGGAGCTGCTTCAGATCCGGTGTCTTCCTCTCTCTCTGCCCATCCCCAGCTCACACTCTCTCCCTCTCTCTCTGCCCCTCCCTTGCTTGTGCTCTCTCTCTGTCTCTCAAAAATGAATACACATCAAAAAATAATAATAATAAAAAAATACTTGACCAAAGTTCTAGAAGAGACGAGAAATGGAAGAGTATCATATGCAATTCTCTGGTAACACATTTGATAACTGAGATTATGGAAAAAATACTTAAAATGACCCAAGAGAAGTTGACAAACTTGAGGAAACCAGCTACCAAAGATATGGCAGATTTAGCATTAAAAAGACCCCCAGATCAGAGAGGTTCATTGCTGAGCTCTATAATAACCTTATGTAAACAAAACAAAACAAAACTAGATTGCTCTAACAATGTTAACAATTCATCATACACACTGGTTTTCAGACTTGACTGAATGACAAAATCACCAGCTAATTTTTTTTTTTTTTTAACCAATGCTGTCCAAACCCTACCCCCAGATACTCCGCCCTAATCTGTCCATGTTGTGCCGGGTATAAACATCCAGACGGTTCTCAAGTGTAGCCAGGGCAGGTAACCTTTCCACAGAGAGCAATGAGAAGCTTTTCAATTCTTTTCAAACCCAATCTAATAAAGATAGTACCAGACAAGAAAACTATGATTAAATATTACTTATGAATAGAGACAAATCCTTTGAATAAATTTCTAGCATCAAAGGAGGAAAGTGTTATGACCAGGAAGAGTCTGTTCCCGGAATTCGAGACAGGTTGGGACCAGGGATGGTATCAACATAATCCATTGATTACATCAGTCAGATTAAAGGCGGAGCTGAGAAGCCATTTGATTAGATGTGGCAGTCATTTCTGGAAAGTCTCCAACTAAAACATTTATAGGAAGAAGTTACCTATATAATATAATGAAGGCCATTGAACAAAAAATATGTTTTAAAATGGCAAAAATCAAAATGTTTACACAATTTCAGAAGTTCTGAAAATGTGTTTAGACAAGAAAATAAAATAATCAACTAAATATTGGAAAAGAAGAACCTACACTCTTCTTTCTGATGGCTTGCTCTGGGCGCTAAGAACACCTAAGAGACTCTAGTGAAAAATAAAAGAACAAAACAATAATCCTGGTAGAATCAAGAAGTGCATTTGGAAAGTGACTGGAAACAATAAAATTATACAATATTAATAGCATTTCTACATACTAACAATAATGACTCTGAAATGGATAGGAGGAGATATTGGATAGAAAAAATATCCCAGTCACCACAGCACCAACTATGAAATAATGGAGAAAACCACTTAAGAAGAAAAGACTCAGGACTTCTATGAAGAAAACTATTTTTAAAATGGTATTCTAAATCTCACTGAATTTCATAAAACAAGATCTATAAAAATGAAAATAAATACAATGTTCTTGAGTGAGAACGATGTGAATAATTTATTTAAATAAGTTTATTATAATTTCATTTATTCAAATAAATAAAATGCAAGCCTTCCCCAAATGAATAAAATTAACTAAGAACCTCAGTATTGATTAGAATATCAACAGTTTGCTATCAGTGCTAAGGGGAAGGAAAGGAGATTGGATGAAACAAATGGAGAAGTAAATGCTCTAAAGTAACCAATAAATAAATAAATGGCAGCGATACACCTGCCTTCACTGATATTTGAATATACCATGAAGTCAAATATAAGCATATAAATACGGTACTTCTGGCTTAGGAATAGAAAACATTAGCTCACCCAGATCTCTTACAGAGAACTCAAGTATATAACAAAGGGGGTATTTGAATCCAGTAGGGTAATGTGGTTTAACTAAAATTTCCATTGGAAGAAAGTAATGTTGAGTTCTTATCTTAGATCAAGCACAAAGAAATTCCAGATGGGTCAGAGTCCTGAATATAAATAAAACAAAACACTGAAAATTTCAGGGGAGGCAGAGACATGAACTAGAGCGAACTAGGGTGAACTAGAACAGGAAGAGGAGGAGGTCAGCAGTGCTTGACGAGAGAAAGGGGAAGCCAGGTTTGAAGAAACGGGGTCTTACAAACGGGGAAGGAATGAGAGAGAAAGATCTAGCGTGGTGAAAGCGTTCGTGGCACTTCCAACAACTATTTAGCCACATGAAGGAATTAAGTACTGATTTATGCCACCACATGGGTGAGCCCCAAAAACATGTCCAAGAAAGAAGCCAGACACAAAAGGCCACATACGGTAGGATTCCATTTATATGAAATGTCCGGAATAAGCAAACTTATTGAGACAGAAAGATGCTTAGTGGTTTCCAGAGGCTGGGGGCAGGGGGGTATGGGGAGTGATGGATAATGGGCATAGTTTCTTTTGGGGCTGATGGAAATATTCTAAAATCAGACTGTGGTAATGGCTGCGTAAGTGTAAACATACTGAAACAGGTGTATTTTTAGAGGATGTAAGTTATATCTGAATAAACCCATTAAAAATATTCATGCCACTAAGTCTGCATTTGTTTACTGACTGTCCAAAACATAGGGTATCCTCCCTCACCGAGGATGTAAAGTACAGATTTCTTGCGTCTAGCACTGAGATATACCGCTTCAAATAGGTCGGAAACCCGGGAGATCCGTAAACTTCCATCACTTACATTTTGAGCGTGTGTTCCCTTAGCCGAGGCAGAGAGTGGTGATTAAACACGGCAGCTCTGGAGGCAGAGTTCAAAGCCCAGTCCTAAAACTTACTTCCTCTGTGGCACAGGGCCTCTGTTTCTTTATCTACAAAATGGGAAGGGGATGACTGTCAGAATTAAATGAGGTGTTCCATGTAAATAATTTAGGTAATCCCTGGCGCACAGCAGACCCTCAACCAATGTGATGGCGATGACAGTGGTGACAGTGGTGATGGCGATGACGGCAAGTAGGATTACAGGAGAGAAGGAATCTGAGAACAGTCTTGTAAATATATTTATTTTTATTCACTACATTTTTTTTTACAGAGACAGACCTATCTATCTATCTCTATCTTATTTTAACACTCATGCTATTATCCACAGTGGGTGGCTATTTAACAAACTCTGAAAAGTTCCACAGTTGCTAGAAATAAAGTTGCTGACTCCCCCCAAAGTTTTTTTTTATCAAACCGAATAAAAAATATAGAGTATCTTTATTTTTTATTTTTTTAATGGTTTTTTTTTGAGAGACCGAGAGAGAGAGAGCGTGAACAGGGGAGGGTCAGAGAAAGGGGGAGACACAGAATTTGAAGTAGGCTCCAGGCTCTGAGCTAGCTGTCAGCACAGAGCCCGACGTGGGGCTTGAACCCACGAACTGTGAGATCATGACCCGAGCCAAAGCCAGACGCTTAACCGATTGAGCCACCCGGGCGCCCCTAGAGTACCTTTTAAATGTCCTCATCACAGACAGAAGAGGACTAGGTGGTATTTGTAGTGTGGAGAGTGCTCCCCTGACCTCCTCACAAAGACCTTGGGGAGGACACCTGGCCGGCTCAGTCGGCGGAGTGTGCGCCTCTTGATCTCAGGGTTGTAGGTTCGAGCCCCATGCTGAGTGTAGAGACTACTTAGAACTTAAAATTAAAAATAAATCTTCCAAGACAGTGGGAACAGCTCTGAGCAGCTTGCTTTGGGAGGGTGAAGTAATAAAAGAATATATTGCCAGAACCTATCACAGTGATAGCGTTCTGGATCAGCAGAGAAACTGTTAGCTTTCTGTAGGGCAAAGAAGGAGATGTGCTTCTTCGTATGGTGCAAAGTGCACACTTTTTTTAAAAATCACACCTTAGAAGCGGCTTGTGAGCACCTTCTGGGGTGCTGGAAATGCCTTATCTGGGTACAGGGCATGCGTGTGTATTGGATGTGCTCTACACTTGATATGTGTCTGCTTTAGCATGTTACGTGTTGTAACGCCATGAGAGAGAGGAAGAGAGATTTGGAATCTAGTCCAGTGTTCCAGGGAAATGCATATGCAGAAAAAAAAACCCTTTATATATGCAGCTATAGTCATCATAGCATCTCTACAAAGCAAAGCATCAGAAACAACAACTTTGAGCAATACCGTCTAACGGTTCAGTGAAAGACGGCATATTCACTTATCGGACTAATTATGCAACAACCAAAATGGACGTGGAGCAGTCGCAAAAACATGGGAAATCCCCTATTTTCTCTAAAATTTTTTAATGTTTAAATATTTCTGAGAGAGAGAGAGACAGAGCATGAGTGGGGAAGGGGCAGGGAGAGGGGCAGACATGGAATCCGAAACAGGCTCCAGGCTCTAAGCTGTCAGCACAGAACCTGCTGTGGGGCTCGAACTCACAACTGGGAGATCATGACCTGAGCCGAAGTCAGATGCTTAACTGAATGAGTCACCCAGGTCTGCTCATCAAGTTAAATTTAAAAAAAACCTCCAGGACATAAAGGTTTGTGTGTAATATTTGTGTGTAATACACAACCATAATTATGCTTAAAGGTGTGCTGAAATATGACAAGATGGAAATACCCCAAATTTTATTTTATTTTTAAGTTCATTTATTTAGAGCGGAGGGGCAGAGAGAAAGGGAGAGAGAGAATCCCAAGCAGACTTCTTGCTGTCCCTGTACAGCCCAATGTGGGGCTCGATCCCATGAACTGTGAGATCATGCCCTGAGCAGAAATCAAGAGTCCAACACTCAACCCACTGAACCACCCAGGTGCCCCGGAAATACCCCAGATTTTAATACTGACTATCCTTGAGTGGTGAATCTACAGACGATTTTGTTTTCTTCTTTCAGATTTTTTGCATTTATAATAAATGTGTTTAATTTTCATAGTTATACAAATATAGTTAATACTTTTACATTTATAATCGAAGGAAAGCAAACATCGAACCATGAATCAATCTTGCGGCGACTACGATAGCACAGGATGTTTGGAATTGCAGACTTGATGTCCGATGCTGGCCTTTTTGCTTTAAAATAGCCGTCACTCCTCTGGCTAAAACTAATTTCCTAAGGAGATCGCCATCAGCCTCAGTGTTGCAGCTCAGTCACAGCCTCTGACATACAGTTTTGAGATGTGCCTCCTGGTCATAAAATAGTTGGCTATGTTCTACCAATTAAGGATTTCTCCTTCATCACCAGAATAGCTCTTCAGATAACTTAGACTTCTGGGAAGTTTCTGTACAGCCAGCCCTGGACAAAAATGCTGTAACTTAAGGAGATTTAATCTCCCAAGAGAAGATCATACCAATATACAGATTTTCTGAGGATGTTCCTTTGGGACTATAATTATGAGTATTCCAGGTATTCTCCAAAACTTTCTGTCACCAATGAAAGATGCACATTATAGGTGGGAAAACTG
This sequence comes from Mungos mungo, assembly GCA_004023785.1. Lineage (NCBI taxonomy): Eukaryota > Metazoa > Chordata > Mammalia > Carnivora > Herpestidae > Mungos > Mungos mungo. The sequence goes on along the minus strand of PISW01005900.1, from coordinate 43,893 downwards.
AGGAATTTGGGCTTGATCTCTGAGCCAGATTGCTAGTAAAGACATAGGTGATGGCAGTATTAAATAATGTCATTGCATTTATTTATTCTTTAGTTGTCCACTTATTAAGTATTTATTGAGTTCCAGAATTTGTGCTCAGCACCATTATTTTTAAGCTGACACTGGAAGCTGGCACATAACTTTCATCTTGCATGCCAAATCTGATCAGTTGGTAGTGGTGGCAGAGAGTGTTCAGCTGGAAAAGATTCCGGGACTGTATCCAAACTCAAATGAAAAGAGCGATGATCGATTAGTAATGTCTGCTAGTACTGTCGAAAGGGGAACGGTGGTGGATGTCCCACACATTGGCCACGTGTGCTGGATTATTGCTGCCAATTTAATGAGGGTCCCTTAGGCTCTGGCACATGTTCTATTTCCTACAGGTTGAAGGAACCAAATTCCTATCCAAGTTAGCATCACTGGAGAAGCATTAGCAGGAGTTAGAAAGAAAAAGAGTGAATGCTGACCATCTGCTACAAGCAAGGCCTCGTTCAGTTCTCTTTACATAAAATGAGTCATAGAATCAAGATACCTTCTGAGGCGAGCATCGCCATTTCCTTCCTACAGATGAGGATCTAGGCGAAGGCAAGGAAAGTAACTTTTCAAAGTCTACGATAAGCCACAGCAGGATTGCTTATCTATCCAATGAATAAACCAGGCTTAACACGGAATCAAAGAAAATATGATTATGTCCACTTCTTTTCAGAAGGTTGTAAGACTAATTCTACTAATTTTTGATAATCACTTTAGCTACATGGGTCCCTCTGGAGAAGTATTCAATCCAGTTTGTTCATCACGACACAATCAGGCATCATCTGTTCCACTTTCTGCCCAACCCCAGAGTGGCCAGTGTCGTTTGGGGACACTGGTACTCGTATTACCCAAGCGACGAGCCCAAAGCTTTATGATCTTGGCTACAGAGGCACACTCTGTGAATAAGCCCCAGGAAATCCAACCAACCTTTTGTTTTTCAGGTTCAAATGACTGTGATTATTTGATGGACCAGTCATCACCTCATAAAATCACATATAATTACATCTTATTAGATAGTTCTTTGTACCAGTTCCTCTGTGAAGAGTTCCAGCTGCACTACATGGTACCCTCACACTGTCCCTGTCACATAGACAACGTGATTACCCTGACGGGACAGATGAGAGATAGGAGGCTTTAGGGCCAAGGACCTTAGGCAGAGTCACAGAAGTAGCAAGTAACGTAGGGCTCAGACTCTAACCCAGGCAATCAGACCCCAAGGTCTATGGCTGAACTTCAGTTGAAATTGTTTGATCAATTCTTAGTTCTTAATAATTTCCAATATATCCTCTCTAATGAGTTACCCTAAAAGTAGACTCTGAGACAAAGATGTAAGTGGAAGTAATAACATACTTCTTTGGGGATCCCAGAAAACACCGGAAGGCAGGAGAAGGAAATTGAGGCAGGAAGGGAAAATAAAAGAAGCCTATGAAATGGATCTCTTCAAGCAAGTGACCGATATGAGAAAATGGAGTTCAATCCCACTTGGAGAACTCTGGGAAGTGCCATGAAAGATGTGTCCACAAGGCAAGAGAGCTGGGGTATTTGTACTCCATTTCCTAGCAGTTAGTGGTCAAGGACTGTTCTCAAGGGACCTGAGTCTGCAGTCTGCCACACATGAGGGCGCAGTGGGCTCTGGTGGCCCGAGAAAGCCCTCAGACAAGGCGCTCGAGGACTGGAGGCAGGGCCGGTGAGCCTGTAGGAAAACTAAGTCTTGGGGATGAGAGCAGGACATGCTGCCACAGTGTCTGCTTCACTTTATTCTTTTTTTTAAATAAACAACCCTACGGAGGGATAAATTACAGACCATAACATTTAGCCATTTTAAGAATTTTTAGCAAATTTGCCAGGTTGTGTGACCATCGTAGTCTACTTTCAGCACACTTCCATCACCCCAGTAAGATCCCACATGCCCACTCACAGTTACTCCTGCTTCCCACTGCTAGCTCCAGACAACCATGAATCTACATTTTGTCCCTCTGGATTTGCCTTTCCTGGATGTTTTACATAAACAAATCATACAATATGTGGTTGTCTGTGTAAATGAGATAGTGCCTCTCTAAACGGCTAAGGTTGCAGAAAGGGAGTGAAAGCAAGGTGGGCAAAGAAACGTTCCGGGCAGAAGGTGGAAACATTCGAGATGAAGTCAGTGACTGCAATCAAGAGACGCCCCGTGCTCACACTAGTCTCACCTTCCCCGGGATACATTCGTTCCTATGAATTCTTCAGTTGATGTGTTTTAAATATACCTTTTTGGGGCACCTGGGTGGCTCAGCTGGTGAAGCATCTGACTCTTGATTTCAGCTCAGGTCATGATCTCACGGTTCCTGAGTTCAAGTCCCATGTCAGGCTCTGCTCTGAGAGTGTGGAGCCTGCTTGGGATTCTTTCCCTCCCCTCTCTCTGCCTCTTCCCCACTTAGGCACTCTCTCTCTCTAACCTTCTCAAAGTAAATAAATAAACAAAAATAAATAAATAAAGATATCTTTTCAATACAAAGGATAAAGATATCTTTTCAATACAAAGGACTGGCAGGCAGCAAGAAATCTTGAAGCCCATGAACCCATTAGCCTTGGCATTGGAATGAATGGGGCTATCTCAAAAAGCCCTGTTGTTAAAAAGATCTAATGATTTCTGATGATCTTGGGAACTAAGGAGGTCAGTGTTTGGGAGTGACTGATGTACAGCAATCTTGGTTTCTTGTCTTGCCTGCCAGGCCATTTACAGTTTCCTCCCTCTCTTTGTAGAAATTAATAAAATTGAAAAAAAAAAAACTTGATGGAAAACAGTAAGAGCAGAACAGCTGGCCAACTGGTCAACCACAGTGTGCCTCCCACAGAGCACCACCCCTCTGTCTGCCGGGTAAACTGGCTGCAATCCCCTGTGCACAGGGGCGTAACGGGCCCATGACTAACTGTCTGTGGTAGCGGCCACTGACAAACGCAAATGAGTTAGGATGTGGGATGTGGGGTACACCGATGCGCCCAAAGCAGACGCTGACCTTGCTGCTGAAGGTCATTTACACCACTCCTGTTCCTTGATCTGGATGAACCCATGGGGAAGTCTGGCTGCTGTGCCTTTTGAGATGTCTATCATGTGGTATTTAGAAACACCCCTTTTTTCCCCTTGCACTAGGAACAAACTGAGAAGCGGGCACAGAAGTAAATTGCTGGCTAACATATCAGCTTTATTATTGGTAACACGGGGCCGGAAGGTATGGCTGGGACCTATGACCACAATGCGGTTCCCTCGGATCTGCTCCTGAGCCTGGATCCTTGGATCTACTAGAGAGGAGCACCAGCTGCCAGAGGACTGTCCGGGGCCCCAGGCGTGGAGACAGAGGTGGACATCTGCTCCTGCCTCCACAGGGCACCCCCAAGCCCTGACCCAGGCACACTGACTCCACATAAGTCACCCGTGGCTGGGGAAAAAAGCAGGGCCCCAAAAGAAAGCCCAACAGGATGCGCTAAATCACCTTCAAATCCCATCTTCCCGCTCTTGCCAATCAGACATGGTTATGTCTCCATATCTGATAGAGGAGGGATGGATCAGGTGAAGAGTAGACACTTCCTTTTTAGTAATTCCAGGGGTGGTGGTTGGGGGGGATTTCTATTTTCAGACTAACAAAAATATTGTATCAGAAGAGAAAAGGTTTGCCCTACAGCACCTGTCAATATAACTTTCTTATCTCTCTGCCAATCTCTCTCTCTCCCTCTTCTCCCCCTCCCCACCTCTCAAACACACACACACACACACACAAACACACACACACACACACACACACACAAATGCACCAGGAGTTAAAGGACTTGGATATTAGTCACTTGAATAAACTAACTAAATAATAAAATCTTGGTTTCCCCGTGTGTTAGGTGAGAGAGCACTTCAGTCCCACTTTCCCATGATGCCAGAATCTACAGGAACTTTATTTTAGTCAGAAACGAACTTTATTAAGAAAGAATTCATCACCTACAGACTGTGCTCTTAAAAAATTCCTTCTCTCATTCTTCCGGCACATATAGCAAACATGTAGCACAGAACTTGAAAACTCGTGCCTACAGAGGCCAACCAGGCGCCAGGAGTGAGTTACAGGGGCTGATGTAAGACAGAAGGGAGTAGTGGGGACTGCGGGTGAGCCAGAGTGCCCAGGACACCCAGTACGGGTCACCTGCTGTCATCTGGGAAGGAGGGCTCATGTTGCATTTCCTAGTGTTTCAAGAGAAAGAAGACATTGACATTATGTGTGTGTGTGTGTGTGTATGTGTGTGTGTGTGTGTGTGTATGCACGCAAAACCCCTAGATTTCTAAACCTTGGCTCAGTTTTTAAAAACATTGCTTAGGCTAAATAAAATGTATCTACCAACCCCATTTCACCCACGGTCAGCCACCTGCAATTCTGGCTTACAGTGGCCACACTGATGGTGACTTCCTTACGCCTAGGGCCAGCCATGATAGGAAAAGTAGATGCCTGCTGTGTGAGCGCTGGTTAGGCTCAGCACTCCCCGAGTCTCCTCCCAACTGCCTGGAGTGGTGTCTCACACCTACTTCTAGACACATATCCCCCTGGATCTTCAGGAATTACCCATGTCCAGAGACCCCAGCAGACTGCAACTGTCCCTGGGAGGGCTGGACACACAGAATTGTGCAACCAGCTTCTGGGAGATGTTCTTGCTCTCACCTAGTGCCCACCTCGGAAACAGCATGGCAACCATACGTCCGTACCACATGCCCGTACAAGCACTGATGAGGGACAGATTTAATGCGGTTGTCTTGGGAGACAGAGAAGAAGCTGGCATTGCCTTCTGCAGGTCAAACTTCCTACTAATCCACTCCTAATATTCCTTTCTTCTTGCTGACCACCACCTTCGAAAAATATTACCCAACAGCTTCTCCAACCAAACTGGTTCTGTCAACCATCACCTACCTTCAGGAAAGCAAATTTCTGCTAAGCATAATACTGACAGCCAACACTGGAGCACTTACTTAGATGGGCCCGTTACTAGCACTTTATAAGTATATACCTATGACTATCCTATTATCATTCCCGATACACAGAGGAGGAACCTGAGGCACAGAGAGTGTAAGTAACTAACTCAAATCACACAGCCAGTAGGGAGAGGAGTGGGAAGTGAAAACCAGAGAGCTTGGCTATAGAGTCCATGCTTTTTAAAAGGGTTTTGGCAAACTTGCTCTGTAAAGGCCCAGATAGTAAACATTTATGGGCCATGCCGTCCCTGCACCAATACTCAGTGCTGCCACCATAGCATGAAAGCAGATACAGACAATTTGTAAGCGAATGGCTGTGTTCCAATAAGCCTTATTCACAAACATGGGAATCGGGCTGAGGTTTGCCAACCCCTACTCTAGAAAAGAGCATGCTGCTCAGCAGAACAGACCTCAGGCTGACCCAAAGTGAGCTCCTGTTCTTCCTTCTAGCATCCCCTTCTCCACCGCCAAAAACAACATCAGCAGTCGAAGCAACACTTGTACAGTGTTGGCTTGAGATGGGCACATAGGATGATCCTATGTCGGGGTCAGGGTCAGGTTAGTCCCAGCATTTATCCCACTGCCCCAGGCAGCAGGTGGGATGGCTAATTTTATTTGTCAACTTGGAGGGTGCTTTGGGATGAGATTAACATTTAAATTGGTGAACTCTGAGTAACAGTTTACCCTCATAATGTGAGGGGGCCTCATCCAATCAGCTGAAGACATGAATAGAACAAAAATATGGGTCTCCCTGAGCAAGAGAGAATTCTCCAGCAGACTGCCTTTGGACTAGAACTGCACCACACACTCTCCTGGGTCCCCAGCAAGCTAGCCCACACTGGACTCGCCAGCCTCCACAGTCATGGAGGCCAATTCCTTTTGGTAAATCTCCTTCCAGATATACAGGCATAGCCTGCTGATTCTGTTTCTCCAGACTACACTGAGTTACACAGCGGGCAATATCTCAGCTGGATGGCTGAGAACATGAACTTGCCTGGGAGTAAGGAAAAGAGAAGTGCCCAGAACAGGGAGATGAGTACAGGCAGAGAAGGTGGGAAGAGGCCAGCTGTCCCCTCCCTGGTTTTGTTGAGGTCTGGCTCTGAACAGGACAGCCATCTCCTCAGGGAGAGTCCCGTCACCAGAGCACCACCGGGCCAGGGTGGGCTCAGGACAGCACAGGGGTCTGGCGGGCACTTCCTCACTGGTTTGGTCTGAAGAGATACGGAAAACAAGGCGGCATGAATGCCTCCTGGTACCATAATGCTCTCCCCGACCCCATCCCCATTTTAAAGGAGGGTTTCTCCAAACAGTCTGCCCATAGTAGCAACATTCCACTACTCCACACCTAGGGCCACAATGACCGAGATGGATGAACAAGGGATTGGAAGCAGGAGAGAAGAATGAGAACAAACCAGCCAGTCTTGCTTCAACAACAAAGCCTTCTGGATGCCTCTGGGGCATGAACACCTGCACTGCTGTCATTTGGGAGCAGATACTGTTGTGTTGGGGGCGCTGCCCTGTGCTTTCGGGGGTGTTTAGAAGATCCGTGGTCTCCACCCACTTGATGTCAGTCGCATTCACACCCCATCCCCAAGTGGTGACCAAAAATGTCTCCAGACTTTGCTAAATGTACCCCGTGGGCAAAATCGTTCTTTGTTGAGAACCATCGAGTTAAAGGGAATCCCTACATGCCTCTCAAAGCTCAGATTGCTTATATCCAGGGAATGATGGGCTCGTGGCAGAGGATACTTTCTTGGAGCACTAATTGTCCTTGATGGTAATTTAAAGCGTTAGTCTTATATTAAAACCAACATGGATATATTAGAGTAGTATCCCAAACTTAAGTCTGGGAAGAATTTTCATCTGAGATGGAGTGATTTTGGCTACACTCCCAGAACGCTTGGCAAGTACACATTTACATTTCTCTGCCTTGGGGGAAGCTAATAATAGGTATTGTTTATTGAGAGCGTACTTGGTGCCAGAAGCTCACAGTAAAGGTAATTTCCCGCTTGACTGTCAGCACTGGCTATGGTTGGTCCATTTTGGAGATGAGAAGACTGAGACCCAGGGAGGTCATGAAAGCTGTCTGGAGACTCGTGGCTGCTCAGTGACGGAGCTAGCATTGGAACCCACCTGTCTCATTAAGCTCCTTCCCCATGGGCTTCTGGGAAAATCTGAAAAAGTGAGCAGCAATGAACCTCCAGAGGCAGCATCCTGAAACTGTCTGGTGGGACGGTTTAAGAAAAAGAAAGGTTCTGTTGAAGCTGATAACTCTTAGCCCCTTTTGGGAGAAGAAAGAGTGAGGTTCTGAAGCCAAACGCTGAAAAGGGAGGAATTGCCAAGGTAGGACCCACTCCTGGAGAGGGTCAGTTTGGTGAAATTGGCTCAAGACTCAAGAGTCTCAGTCCCAGACCCCTGAGCTGCCCCCCACCCCCAGCTGGGACATTCCTTCAGGAATTTTTCTTCCAGGCTTTGATTTATGGACTCTTTCTCTGTGTTTCAGCAGCGCCTGGGGCTACAGTGGGTACTAACGATTTCTACTCTTAGTCTTTGTAGGAACTCCTACATAGACTGTCATCTCTGTGACCCACTCTTATTCTGATCTGCTCACTACTTTTGTTTCTTTAAATGGACTCGCTCTTAAAGAATGGCTGACAAAACAAGACCCATCGAAATGCAGCCTAATAGAGACTCATTTTAGAAGTAAAGACACCTGCAGATTGGAAGTGAGGGGATAGAGAAACATCTATCATGCAAGTGGGTGTCAAAACAAATCCAGAGTACCGACATTTATATTAGACAAAGTAGACTTTAAAACAAAGACTCTAACAGCAAAGAAAAACAACATGTAATAATAAAGGGGACAACCCAACAAGAATATAGAACAACTGCAAATATCTATGCCCCCAAATACACAAAACAGTTGGCCACAAACACAAAGGAACTAAGTGATAATAATACAGTAATACTAGGGGACTTTAACACCCTATGGACTTCAACAGACAGATCATCTCAACAGAACATCAACAATGGCTTTGAATGACACACTGGAACAGATGGATTTAATAGATATATTTTGATCATTCCATCCTAACACAGCAGAATACATATTCTTTTCAAGTGCACATAGAAAATTCTCCAGAACAGATCACATATCAGCCCACAAAACAAACCTCAACAAATTCAAGAAGATAAAAACCACCATGCCTATTTCTGTCCACTATGAAACCAAAAGTTAACCACAAGAAAAAGTCTGGAAAGAGCAGATATACATGGAGGTTAAACAGCGTGCTATTAAACAATGTTAACCAGGAAATAGAAGAAATTAAAAAAAGTACATGGAAACAGACGAAAATGAAAACGCAATAACCCAAAGTCTCGGGGCCGCAGCAAGAGCGGCTCTGAGAAGGAACGTGGCAGGGGTGCAGGCTTCCCCCAAGAAGCAAGGAAATCCTCAAACAACCTAGCCGGGCACCTAACGGATCCAGAAAAAGAACGACAGTCAAAACCTAAAACCGGCAGAAGAAAGAACATAATAAAGATAAACCAAAAATAAATGATACAGAAACTAAACAACAAAACAAAACAAGAGAAAAGATTGATGAAACCAGGACTGGTTCTTTGAAAAAAAAATCAATAAAATTGATAAACTTTCCTCTAGACGCATCAAGAAAAAAAGAGAAAGTACTCAAATAAATAAAATCACAAACGAGAAAGGAGAAATGACAACCAGTACAACAGAGATGCAAACAATCATAAGAGAATATTATGAAAAACTATATCAACAAATTGAACAATCTAGAAGAAACAAATTCCTAGAAACATACAAACTACCAAAACTGAAAAAGAAATAAATAGAATATTTGAACAGACTGATAACCAGCAAAGAAATTGAGTCAGTAATCAAACAAGTCCCAACAAATAAAAGTCCAGGACCAGATGGCTTTTTTTTTTGAGAGCATATGACTTGTATTTAATAAAACTTGGATAGCTTAGGTAATTGAAACTAATCAAATTTGGCAAAGAGTCTGAATCATTGATGATATTCACTAAGTTCATTTTCTTTTTTTAATCAATTTTTTAAAGTTTATATCCAAGCTAGTTAGCATATAGTGCAACAATGATCTCAGGAGTAGATTCCTTAATGGCTCATCCACTTAGCCCATTCCCCTCCCACAACCCCTCCAGTAACCCTGTTTGTTCTCCATATTTAAGAGTCTCTTATGTTTTTGTCCCCCTCCCTGTTTTTATATTATTTTTGCTTCTCTTCCCTTATGTTCATCTGTTTTGTATCTTAAAGTCCTTGTATGAGTGAAGTCATACGATATTTCTCTTTCTCTGACTAATTTCACTAGCATAATACCCTCTAGTTCCATCCACGTAGTTGCAAATGGCAAGATTTCATTCTTTTTGATTGCTGAGTAGTACTCCATTATATATTATATACCACATATTCTTTATAGGACCAGATGGCTTTATAGGCAAATTCTATCAAACATTTAAAGAGAAACTGAAACCTATTTTTCTTAAATGATTCTATTAAAAAATAGAAAAGGAAGGAAAACGTGCAAATTCATTCTATGGAGCCAGCATTACCCTGATACCAAAACCAAATAAAGACACCACCAAAAAAAGAGAAGTATAGGTCAATATCCCTGATAAACATAGATGCAAAAAATTCTCAGCAAAATACTAGCAAACCAAATCCAGTAATACATTTAAAAAATCATTTACCGTGATCAAGTGGGATTTATTATTGGGCTAAAAGGTGGTTCAATATTATCAAATCAATAAACATGATACATCACATCAATAGGAGAAAAGATGAGAACCATATGATCATTTCAATAGATGAATAAAGAGCATTTGGCAGAGTGCAAAACCCATTCATGACAGAAATCGCAACAAAGTAGGTTTACAGGGAACACACCTCAGCATAATAAGGCCATATATGAAAAACTCACAGCTGACATCATCCATAATGGTGACAAACTGAGGGCTTTCCCCCTAAGATCAGGAACACAACCAAGATGTCCATTCTTACCACTTTTATTCAACACAATACTTCAAGTCTTAGTCCCAGAAATCAGACAACGAAAAGAAAGAAAAGGCATTCATACTGGTAAGGAAGAAGTAAAACTTCCACTATTTGCAGGCGACATGATACCACATGTATCAAACCCTCAAGACTCCACCCAAACAACTGCTAGAACGGACAAACAAATTCAGTAAAGTCACAAGATACAAAATCAATGTACAGAAATTTGGTGTGTTTATTTTACTTTTTTAATTTTTAATGTTTATTTTTGAGAGAGAGAGAGAGTGCAAGCTGGAAAGTGGCAGAGAGAGTGGGAGACAGAGTCTGAAGCAGGTTCCAGGCTCTGAGCTGTCAGCACAGAGCCTGATGTGGGGCTTGAACTCACAATCACCAGACCATGACCTGAGCTGAAGTTGGACGGACTGAGCCACCGAGGCGCCCCTGTTGCATTTTTATACACTAACAATAAAGTAAGAGAGAGAGAAATTAAGGGGAAAAAATCCTATTTGCAAACAAGATACCTAGGAACAAACTTAACCAAAGACGTGAAAGAACTGTACTCTGAAAACTATAAGGCACTGATGAAAGAAACTGGAAGTGACACAAACAAATGCAAAGACACCCTATGTTCATGGATTGCAAGAACAAATGTTGTTAAAAGGTCTGCACTACAAAAAATAATCTACATATTTAATGCAATCCCTATCAAAATACCAACGGCAGTTTTCACAGACCTAGAACACATAATCCTAAAATTTGTATGGAACCACAAAAGACCCTGAATATCCAAGATACCCCAGAAAAAGAAAAGCAGAGCTAGAGGCATCACAATTCCAGGCTTCAAGTTATATTACAGAGCTGTAGTGATCCACACCGTATGGTATTAGCACAAAAATCAGACACACAGATCAAGGGAACAATATAGAAAATCCAGAAATAAGCCCACAATTGTATGATTGATTCATCTTTGACAAAACAATTCCAATGGGAAAAAGTTTCTTCAACAAATGATGTTGGGGAAAACTGGAGAGCTACATGCCAGAGAATGAAAAGGGACCAGTTTCTTACACTAGACACAAAAATAAATTCAAAAGACCTAAATGTGAGACCTGAAACCATAAAAATCCCAGAAGAGAACACAGGCAGTAACTTCTTTGACATCGGCCATAACAGCCTCTTTCTAGATAGGTCTCCTGAGGCAAGGGATCCAAATGCAAAAATAAACTATTGGGACTACATCAACATAAAAGCTTCTGCACAGCAAAGGAAACAATCAACAAAACTAAAAGGCAACCTACGGAATGAGAGAAGATACCTGTAAAAGACAAAGCTGATAAACGGTTAATATCCCAAATATACGACAAGCTTATAAAACTCAGTACCCAAAAAACAAATAATGCAATTAAAAAATGGCAGAAGACATGAGCAGACATTACTCCAAACAAGACCGAGAGATGGCCAACAGACACATGGAAGGATGCTCAACATCTCTTATCCTCAGGGAAATCCAAATCAAAACTCCAGGGAGATACCACCTCACACCTGTCAGAAGGCTAAACTCAACCACACAAGAAACAACAGGTGTTGGTGAGGATGTGGAGAGAGGGGAGCCCTCTTACGCTGATCGTGGGAATGCAACCCGCTGCAGCCACTATACACAATAGTGTGGAGCTTCCTCAGAAAGTTAAAAATAAAACCACCACATGAGCCAGCCATTGAAATACTAGGTATTTACCAAAACAATACGAGGACACTAACTCAAAGGGATACACACACCCCTATGTTTATGGCAGCATTATTTACAATTTCCAAGACACGAAAGCAGCCCAAGTGTCCATGGCTAGATGAATGGATAAAGAAGATGTGGTGCACATATATTTCAACTTATACACACACACACTGGGATATTATTCGGCCATAAGAGAAAAAAGTATTTCCATCTGCAACAACATGGATGGAGCTACAGGATAATGCCAAGTGAAATAAGTCAGAGAAAGACAAGTGCCATATGATTTCATCATATGTGGAATTTAAGAAACAAGAAAAGGGAAAACATACGAGAGAGAGAGAGAGAGAAAGGTTGAGAGAGAGAGAGACAGACAGATCAAGGAACAGACTCTTAACTCTAAAGAAGTAACTAATGGTTACTGGAGGGAAAAGGGGAGGGGGATGGGTGAAATAGGGGAAAAGGATTAAGACTGCACTTACCACACCGAGCACTGAGTCATGTATAGAATTGGTGAATCACTATACCATACATCTGAAACTAACATACCACTGCATGTTAACTAGCCAGAATTAAAATAAAAACTTAGAAAAAGAAAATTAAAGGACTCACTCTTTTTCAAATGGTACATTTATTTGAGAAGGTAACTTGACATCAGCACCCTAGAAGGGAAGGCTGGTTTTCCCTGCACTGACCAGAAAATCACTGGAGAAATAAATACAGGGAAAATAAGCAAGCTGTTACGTTCTAGTTAGTTAGACAGACAGCAGTCTTTGTTCAAAGGAGGGACCTGCAAGGTTTGGAGAAGGGTCCAGCTCATTAGCAGCTGGCTAAGACTTTCTCCCTGGTGCGGTCAGGAACAAAACGATTGCTTCTCCGGGCACAATTTGCGGAGGTTAGTGTTCAGGTCATCGGGAGCCATGCTGCTTTGACAATGCTATGGGTTTTACACCTGAAGGCAGAGGCAGGAGCGTTGTTACGGGCTCAGTTGTGTCCTCAAAAAGTCATATGTACAAATCCCAACCCCCAGTATCTCAGAAGGTGACTGCATTTGGAGTAGGGTCTTTAAAGAGATAATCAGGTTAAAATGAGGTCATTATGGTGGACCCTCATCCAATCTGACCGGTGTCCTCCTAGGAAGAGGAAGCGTAGACACAGGCAGGTACAGAGGGGAACCACCTGAAAACATAGGGAGACACCTGAGGGACAAGGAGACACCAGCCTTGCTGCCACCTTAACTTCGGACACCCAGCTTCCAGAATGATGAGAAAATAAATTTCTGTTTTGTAAGCCGCCCCATTTGTGCTGCTGTGTCATAGAAGCTCTGGAAAACTGATACAGAGTTAGGAGCTATGGAACCTTGAGCAAGTTACTCTGCCTCTTGAAGCCTGGGTTTCCTTACCTAAGATGTGGTAATGGTATGGCGTACCATATGGAACTCTGAAGAGAATCAGAAATATGTCCAACATGGTTAGTCACCAGAGTTCCTGGCACAGAGTGGGACTCAAAACAGCAACAGAAGAAGAAAAATAAACAACAACCAAAAACCACCCCAAATTATTACAATCACAGTAGCTGGAACGCTTTGTCGACCTTGGAGGACCTGAAGATGTTTGTGATCTTATCTCCAAAGAGATAATCAGGACATAAAAGTTTGTGCTGGGCATGAAGAGCTTCATCTTCATCACTAACCACCCGGAGGGGTGTCGCAGGGGTGGAGGAAACAACTGACCACTCCTCTCGGCTCTTCCCCGAAGTTCTCCAGATGTTTTAAAACCCCCCAGTGATAGGGTCCGCTGCCCTCTTTCCCCACGCAAGAACTCCTTCATCAGGATGACCATTTCTCCTGCTCTACCCCCACCCCCTGCCATCTTCCAGTGGGTCCTGGGACCCTTTACACATCCGTCCCTATAGACTCCCAAAGCCCCTACCAGGGACCCACCACTTGTCAACTGTGGAGCCAGGCTTTGACCCCAGGCTTATGTGATCCTTGACATGTCCCAGGAGTTACAGACCGACTAGAAGAGGACTTCAGTGTGCCAAAAATAATACTGATCCACCATTATTTATGATTTCTAATCACTAATTACAGTGATGAATGACAAAGTACAGTGTGGAGCCCTTGCTGACCCGGTAATGGTGGTTATGGTGTCTGTTTCCTGAGCACATGCTATGGGCCGGCACCACACACACACACACAAGCCTTCTGATTCCGCTGAACAGCACGTCCACGTCAATGGTCTGATTGCACTCACTTCATACTTGGGGCACTGGATGGTGGGGAGCCCCTGTTAGAGCCCACACAGCTACTGTTTAATAGATGCTGACAAAGACCAGGGAGCAGAGAATGAAAAGGTGAAAATCATGTTGGAGAGGAGAGAAAAGGCACAGGGAAGTGCTTTTCTTATTTCCTCATCAGTCCCCTGAACAACAGCAGGACTGTATCTTCCAGATTCCTCTGCTTCCTGAGACTCGGCAAAACCTTCACTCTGGAACTGAGGCAATCCAGAAGGATCCTGTAGCCAGTGTTCTCTTGATCTGACCCAGCCGGGTTACTTTGCCAGAGCTGCCTTCACAACGGGTCACAAACTGAGCAGCATAAACAAAGGCATCACCTCCAAATACCATCACGTGGGGGGCTAGGTCTTCAGTATGTGTGGAGGTGTGAGATAACAGAAAATGGATATATCGGTCTCTGTCCCCGGTTGTCAGCACAGAACTCCTAAAACCCCTGTAATTTCCTATGTGGTAAGAGCACTAGGACATCTTTTGTTCTATTTTTTTAAATGTTTTATTTATTTTTGAGAAACAGAGAGCTAGCAAGGGAGGGGCAGAGAGAGAGGAACACAGAATCCGAGCGGTCAGCACAGAGCCCAGTGCGGGGCTTGAACTCACAGACCGTGAGATCAAGACCTGAGCTGACGTTGGACACTTAATGGACTGAGTCACCCAGGTGCCTGAATAGAAGCTTGGAATTTTCCATAACCCACCACCCAATTCTCCAGAGAGGAGACAGGAGCAGAAACAGATACAGTAATTGATCATGCCTACTTGATCAACTATTTAGTATGGGTTTTAGGAGCTTCCAGGTTAGGGAGCATATCCACGTACAGAGAGGGTGACACCCCCCGTTCCAGGGGGACAGAAACTCCTGTGCTTGGGACCCTCCCAGATCTCACCTGATGTATCTCTTCATCTGACTATCCATGTACTTTATCAGACCCTTTAATAAACTGGTTGATGTAAGTAAGTGCTTCCCTATGTTCTGTGAGTTGTTCTGGAAAATAATGGAATCTAAGTGGGGAGAGGCCATAGGAACCTCTGATTTGTAGCCAGGCGGGACAGTAGCTGCAGGTAATCTGCAGACCTACTACGTGTGATTAGCATCTCAAGTGGGGAGGGGAGGCAGTCTTGTGGGTCTGAGCCCTTACCCTGCGGGACGTGACGTATCTCCAGGACCATCGTGTCAGAAGTGAGTTAGGTGGATACCCAGCTGGTGTTGGAAGAGGCCCCACGCATCTGGGGCCGGAAGTGTTATGTGGCAGATGTGTGAGAGCAAAGCAGACACACGGGAGGAGGACTGGGGTTTCTCCTTCGTAGGTGGGGGGGCAACGGGGGGCACAGACCTTCAGCCCATATAATGACGGCTTCTCCTTCCTGTGCCTCTTCTTCCCTGTGTTTCTGTGTCCAAAACATTTCCCCTTTTTATAAAGACACCAGTCATAAGAAGGGACACCTGGGTGGCTCAGGCAGTTGGGCGTCCAACGTGGGATCGGGTCATCATGTCATGGCTTGTGAGTTTGAGCCCCACATCGTCTTGCTGCTGTCGGCATAGAGCCCATTTTGGATCCTCCATCCCAGTCTCTCTCTGCCCCTCCCCTGCTCATGCTTGCCCTCCCTCCATCCCTCTCCTTCTCTCTCTCAAAAATAAATAAAACATTAAAAAAATGACACCAGTCATAAGGGATTAAGGCCTGCTCTAATGACCACACTTTAACCTCTGTAATGACTTTCTTTCCAAATAAGGTCACATTCTGAGATACCGGCCTTAGGTCTTCAACATATAAACTATGGGGCAACACAATTCGACCCGTAACACCAGCCACGTGGATATGTGTCTGAGGTTATAGACTTTTCTCGACAGTCCAGACCCACTAGGGTTCAACATCCTTCTCCAACAGGGGAATATCCTCCAATCCAACCCAACCTTCTCCTGTCACAGTTCAAGGTAATCGCCTTGCAATCTCCTAAAATAACAATATTCTCTCCTTTCTGTTTTGAGCCTTAAGTTTTGGACTGTCTTTGTAACTAAACACCCCCCAACCCCCCTGCCAATTAAAGGACACAAAGAAAGGGAACTGAGAGGAGACACTGGGGGCAGGGTATTCAAATCATTGTCTTTAGTTCACAATGTAAGCCAGATGCTATCAAGGACTGGATAAGGAAGGTAGGCTCATGGTTGTGGTTCAGAAGCCTGTGAGCTTTGGTTTAAAAATAGGCGAACTGAAATAAACACTGACAGCTACTCAGATGGCACTGAAATAGAGTGGTAATTGATCTAATGCAACTTTTGCCTCGGATAACATCATTATTTGTGAAGTTATGTCAGTGTCGCTGCTGCCGAGTCAGCAAGCACTTATAGGACGTGACTGCTAATTTGAGAATCGGACTATTTGTGGCTCATCTTCGAAGACAGCAGGAACTCAGTGGACACCAGTGGCCAGACTTCTGAAAGCACACAGGTTTGAGCCTGAAATCTGTGACACGGGAATGCAGAGGAGGCGTCCGGTCCCAGAGTCCCTTTGAGGACGGACTCAGGGCCCAGCGTTAGGGAGTGTGGCTGGAAGACTGCCTCCAGCTGTCAGCACCGTCAAGGTCGGCCTTGGCTGCAGAGTTCCAGGGCTGCAGGTCAGCCCACACCCTGTGACTTAGGGAAAAGGGGTACGAGCTAAGGACCCACTTGGGTCACGCTGGTGTGACCTGGTGCTTGCTCCAGAGCTAAGACCTGCCTGCCTTGCGATTCTGGTTTTTACTCCATCTCCAACCTGCTTCTTGCCCCTTCCTTTTCCAGATGTAGATTCCTAACAGGCATCTCATACCCTAGACTCCAACTCAACATATGCTTCCAGAAGACCCGACCAGGAGCCTTGGCAATTTCCAAAGTTGACATGTGTTTGTTTGTACCTGTGGCACTCCCAAAGGTAAGAGGGTGGAGCTGTCCCTTCGAGCCCCCATGGACCTGGCAGTGGGATTCTTTGGTGGAATTTCATGTGGAAGAATCTTTTAAATTATTTAAGAATCTAATACCAGGCTTTCATTTATTTGGCTTACACAATAGAAGGCACACACCTAAAAGTTATTATTAGAAAGGACAGTCATTCCCTTATTCATGGTTTTTTTCCCCCACAACTGCCGTGATCCAGCCAGTTCTAGGTACTGTGACCACCATGGTCAACGTGACAGACACGGGTTCTGAGAACTCAGGTCTATGGGGAGAGAGCGACAACATACGAATAAATAGGCATGTTAATGAGGAAGTCTAAGTCTTTAAAACCCATGAAGAAAATAAAATGGGGGATGGGACTGGTGACTGGGGCATAAAAACATTCTTTTGATAAAGTGGCCAAGGAGGGTCTCCAGAAAGGGTGGCATTCGTGTTGAGATGTGAAAGACAAGGCAGTCCCGGCTTCTGCAGATAAAACTTCAGCTTTTGGAATAAAGGACCCACAGGTTCCCACTCAAAGCTGAATTTAACCAACAGCATCGTCCATCAACCACTCTGCCCCTCTGAGAGGGTCAGCCGGACCACTGACCATCCCCGCTGACCTCCATGGAGCCTGAATCAAGGGTTGGATGGCCACAGAGATCTGGCCCAGATTGGAAACAGCCCATCAAAGTGATTCTTAATTCTCACGTTCGATTTTTATGTAGAAATGGTGGGCAAAGGGGTGTACCTACTCCCTTGGTTTATGTTATAGGTCAGAGCTGACAGGGCTCCCAATTAGCAGGTATTTAAACAATCCCTTCTGATCTTTGCTGGACTTTCTTGCTTGATTTTTTTTTTTTACTTTGTCCAATTCTTGGCAATTCGATTTTAAAGGTCATTATATTAACTGCAAAGATGAATCAAGGGGTGAGGTCACGTTTCATCCGGGGAAACGCTTCCGTCTTGTGTTCTGTCATTTCCATGTCCCGTAGATGCAGATCTGGGTTTTAAAAAGATAATTGTATTTCAACATAGTATTCTTCAGGGGGAAAAAGACTGCCTTTCCTTCCCAAACCAGGCTTTGCCTTCTCATCAAAAGAAGCTTTTGTGCTGCGTTTGTCTTACTTGTGTCTGGGAGAGCCGCTGGGCTCACAGCCCTGCTCCAGCCGAAGAGAGCCACGGACTTTACTGTAATCGCCTTGTTGAAATATTTGGAGTTGTATAGCAAGAGACCAGTGCTATGTTGCCATAATTTATGACAAAGACCTGAATAAATCCCCAGACATGGATTTTCTATAAAATCCATCCTTGTGAAACTTTGTTGCACTGCAAAATGGAAGAAGAAAAAAAAAAAAAAGAAGAAGAAGAGAAGGAAAGGGGGGAAAAAAGCCCACAAGATGTGTATAAATCCCTGAGGATGCCATGTCCATTCATCATATTTATTGTAAAGACATGGATTTTATTTGGATGGAAAAAGAATGAATCATGGTGGTTTTAGAATCTAATGCGGAGATTGCGTATAGCATTTCCCTCCGATCTTTCTGCTTCCTCAAGATCAACCAAATCTGGAAGAGCTTGCAAAGCATACTTTCTATCAGGGCACCAGGGGATGGAGGAAAAGCTCCTTTCTCTGCCCTTTCCCAGGACACTCACTGGTCTGTGGATGTTTAAGAATGTATCATCACTGCAGCAAGAAGTCCACTGTATTTATTCAAATTCTATTATATGAGGTGGGTAGTGGAGAGAGCACGAACAAGAGAGACAGAATGGGGAGGGATGAGAAGGAAGAGAGGGAGGGAAAAAGAGAAGGAGGCCAAGGGAAATGAAGGAGACTCTTTTAAATCATACAGAGGATTTCAACCCTCATCCCACTCATAGCCTGAGAAGCAGGAAAGTCTGATGCTAGAGGTCCCTCCTTTTGTTCTTTCGGTTTTTAAACTATCAGCGTCTCCCCGTGCTCGGTGCCAGGCTGCTGTTTTTAGTTACTATGATCCCCTAAACACAATGCAACCTTGTCATTGGTTGCTCAGCCCAAGACACAGTGGTCTTTCAAGATGGAGAGAAAATGGACTGTGTTGGACACACTGAGAAACTAGCCACTTCCTCACGGCCGGGATAATTTAAGAGGACTTTGAAGTCAAATTATGACTCTCTGTAATTGCTTCTTTACATGATGACTTTGGGATCTAACGCTAAGACCCTTCTCTACTTCTCTACTGGTGAGCAGATGGCGACTAAGGAACGGTCAATTTTTTTTCATTAATTATTTGCCAAACGCTTACTGAGAATCTCCTCTGTGCCAGGGACTGAGTTGAGCTTGGAGGATATTACATGGCGATGCAGGGAGAAATCTCTCTTTAGTCTTTTCGTGGAAGCACAGAGTTTAAAAGCTGAAAAGACCTTTAGAGAATATCACCGATCAAGAATGATGTTGAAAGGCGTCTGGCTGGCTCAGTCGGTTAAGCATCTGACTTCAGCTCAGGTCATGAGCTCACAGTTCGTGGGTTCGAGCCCCATGTTGGGCTCTGTGCTGACAGCTCAGAGCCTGGAGCCTGCTTCAGACTCTGTCTCTCCCTCTCTCTCTCTGCCCCTTCCCTGCTCATGCTCGGTCTCTCGAAAAGAAATAAACATTGAAAAAATTAATAAAAAAAAAAAGAACGATGGTGAGCAACCTTTTGCACACAGGACTGCTTTGGAGAAAATAAACATGTTTTCCAGCCACATTCTTCTGGTTCTTTCAAAGTCAATTCAAAGTGAAAACAGGGAGGGGGGGATGGGGCAAATGGGTGAGGGGCATTAAGGAATCTACTTCTGAAATCACTGTTGCATTACATGCTAACTTGGATGTAAATTAAAAAATAAATATTTTAAAAAGTAAATAAACATTAAAAAAATTTAAAAACAAAACAAAACAAAGTGAAAATAGTTTTACTGAGTTCCCTACCAGGAAGGGGGGCATTCTCAAACTGAGCTTACACACTTGGTTAAATAGAAGGCCATAGATAAGTGATCTGACATTGGTTTTTGCCCACACGAGGGCTAAAATTTGGGTATATTTGAGAAGTAGGCCCATGACATTGACTTTCAAATGGTTCAGGGTGGAATTAGATCACTGGCTGTATCCCAGAGTTCGGGCAGGTCACACGTGGCCCCGAGCTGGTTACTGATCCTGGCGGCAGTGAGTGGGATGCTGCGGCTGACTCCACTTTTCATCCTCCCCAGCACACTGTGCGGGAACTGGGTCCCTCTCCCGGCTTATATATCTGTGTTATACAGAACTCTTTTGATTGCAAGAGACCAAAAGAAAATTAAGAAAAAAAGAAGGAGAGATGTAAAATTACACAGTAATTCAAAAGCCCAGGTGTTGGTATCAGGCATGGCAGAAGTCAGACGTTCCTGTAATTTCATCGACACTTGACTTTTCCCTTTTCCCATCTCTGCTCTCCTCTCTGGTGGCCTCACTCCTAGGCACACTCCCTCTGTGTGTCCCCACAACCGACTAAGCAGAGCCAGGCTTACGCCGGCCCAAATCCAAGGCCAGGAGGAAAGAGGTGCCTCTCTCTAGGTCACGCCTGCCCCAGTTCTAGAAGCAGGGAGATGGGCTCTGCCTAGTCTCAGCGGCCTCACTGGCCAGAGTGGGTCGGAGTCACATAAACCATATGGACAGAGAGCAAGGAGAGTGATTCTCTAAGGAATAATGGGCTGCGGTTCCTGGATGAAGTGGGGGTGAAGGTGGGGTGGGGTGGGTGTGATCCCGGAAATGCAGATTCTCCACCATCCTGTCCACCTTATCTGGCTGTTCATCCCTCCACCCACCCACGCATCCACTCACCTGCCTAGTCACCCACGTAACTAGTGACTGGTCTCTTCAGTGTAGAAAGCAATTAAACTTGCAGCGTGTGGTGTAGCAGGGGTTTCAAGACTGTTTTTTGGAAATAAATGCTACGTGAATTTCATCTTAGTCTCATTTTGTACACAATTAAAAGGTGTATCACGATGCATAGCTGGGATGTACCCATCTCTCCGCCGTATTTCTCCCAGGCAGATGCTGCCTCGTCTCCTGGGGAGCAGCAGAGCCCCAACAAGGCAGACGCAGTGAATGATTGCCTAAGCACAATGGCGTCACACGAGGGTGTACTTATCTGTGCTTTTATTAACCAGCGTTCACTTTTATCCCAGAATCATATCCATCTTTTCAAAAGAAAAGTTTACCCTCATTATAATGCCACATCGCAGCAGAAAAGCCCCAAATGTAAATAACAATCTTAATGTCAAATGCTGGGTACGTTCTGTTATTGTGCTTAGCTTTAATCCCTGAAGCTACCACCCAAACTACTGAAATATGCCTCAAAATACATGTGTCTTAATAAGGCTTTAGAGATAACCAGGATATTGGTGGAGAGAATTAGAAGAGAGGGCATCTGGAATAATTCCATGAGAAGTGCCTTTGTACGGACTCAACATGGTTTAAAGTTAAAGGGGATGGGAGGAGGGTGGTCCAACGTGCCTTCATCGGCATCTTTAAGATTCTTTCTGCAAATCTCTCTCCCTCTCTCTTTCTCTTTCCAGATCTATCTATATTTATCTATTTATCTATATATATATTCTTTTTTTTTTTTTTGCCAAATTTAGGTGCCTTATAAGTCCAAGGGTATTGGATACCCGTTTTATCTCAATTGTAGCTGTGTTTTCATAGTTTTTTGTGCACAAGGATTCCAAGGTATGAATTCCATGGAATTTACGACTGACTGTTGACTTCTTTACATTGTTTAAAGGAAAGAAGAAGAAAAAATGACTGGGAGTTAGGACTCTTTGGTTCATTCACTTGCTCAACAAATATTAATTGAGCACCTACTATGTGCCAGGCACTGTTCTGGGCTATAACAATGAATGAAGCAAACAGACACAAATCCTTTCTTTTATGGACCTTAGATGGCTCAAGGCCAGTTTCTGTCACCAAGGAGTGACCTGCACTTTGCTACATCAATTGTCCTCTCAACATCAATCAAGAGAAAGGAACAGCTCAAAGAACTAGGCCTGGGAAGAGGAACGCCCAGAGGACAGAGTGCCGATGTCCAAACGCTGAGAAAGGTGCCCTGTTTATGGGCAAGGATACTTGGTCCGTGTGGCTCTCAGGGACAGAATGAGGAGCAGGGGAGGCAGAGCTTAACCCCATGCAAACAGCTCATGAGGGAGTGAGTTCTCTGTCATCAGAAGTGTGCAACAAGAGGCTGGAAATGAACTTGGCAAGAATGCTGGCAAAGGGCAGGTATTAGGCTTCTAAGCAACCTTCCAAGTGTGAGTGTGTGAGCCTAAGTAACACTACCGTCCAGCATCCTGATTCGGCACCATTTGGCTCACGGGACGTCCACGTTTGCCACGAGAGAAGCGTGGGATGAGGGGGCCTCTCAACCACCCAGCCAGGAGGTTACACCAGTCGCTTCTGGGCACAGCCCATCTGCCAGCATGAGTCACGTGGCCTGGAACTAATACTAAGGAAGGCGAGGAAATACAGGGAAGAACATGACTATACGGTGAGATCCTTCTCTGTCAAGTAAGATTTTGTAAAAATGGAGGCAACTACAATCAGAGCTATTGCAGGTTATGTTTAGAACTACAGGGGCTAAAATGGATTAGCTTATTTAACCATACGTCACCCAGGGACTGACATTTAAAAAAAACCAGTGAGCCCTTTTTTCTCATTCTCTTCCTCTTGCCCTCATTTTCCAAGAGCACCTGGCACGACCAGTGGACAAGCTGTTCCGCGCAGTCCCCGGAAGGAGTCACATGAAAGGGGCGGGGCTTACATGGACCAATCCCCACACTCTGACTCAATGCCTTAAATTCCAGCATCAGAGCCAGCATTGCTGGGTCGGGTGCTGCCAAGAGATGCGAGATCAGGAGTCGACATGCAACGGCCAGGTGCGAAGCTGCCAGTGACAATTTTAACCAGGCCGACCCTGAGGGGGACGTTGGTGGGACCCATGGGCTTGCGATTGTATGCTCTCGGTGGGGCATCCTAGGTCCGGGCTGCCCATCTGAATTGGAAATGAATTCAATTTAGCTTTCTGTAATTGCTTATTTGACTCCTGACCATGACATGCAGTTGGGAGGGAAACTGACATTCTGTCATTTCTGTTCCAATGAACCCAACTCCGACAAGTTCCCTCCTAGGTACTTTGTGACAGCCAGGTCACCTGCTCTTCTTACATGGAGAAATTAGCGAGCCTGGGGATCTGGGAACATGGAATCCTAAGCTTGGGGCTTTTTAGAGAGCTGTGAACAGATGAATAAGACAGGCAGTCAGGGGCACGCCTGAACCTCCCATTTCCCCAGCAAATACAATAGACCTCCTTTCGGAGAGCACTCGGTGGCTTTCTGCTGTAGAAATATGACTTCTCTTCCTTGTTATCCAGAGATAATTTCTGTCCAAGGTCATTCAGTTAAAATTTTCAAACAATTTAAAAGTCTAGAGTCATCTTTAGTAAATCATAAAAGGCCTGAGACTTCCTAACACAGCAAAGTCTTTGTCGTGTCATGGCTAACCAATGCCCTCTCTGTCCAAGACATTCAATGACCGCCGCATAACGCACTGAGCCCACGAAGGTACGAGAAAGACCGGCCCGTCTGAGTTAAGGAGAGGCCCGTCAGGCAAACAGGATGGCACTGGATGAGATTCTCAGAATGTGGTTGAAGGGTCAGCTTTGTGTCTGACCAGTGAAAGAAGAAAATCCACAGGAGCTTAAATGGAAGGCCCTCACGTCAATATCCATGGAAACAGAGGCTTCTGTGTATCTTGGATGGATGGGATTTAGAGGACAGTCCCATGAAATGGTGAGGAAAAAATGTGAGCATGAAACTATAGAGCAGCACCTCTCAACGGGGGCAACTGTGTCCTCTCCTTCAGAGGACACCTGGCAATATAAAAACAAGGGTGGCTGTCATGCCCGGAGGGGTTACTGGCACCCAGTGGATATCCTACACTGCCAGAACTGCCAACAAGACAGAACTGTGTGGCCCACAGCGCGGACAGAGCTCAGCTGGCGAGGCGGCACCACGGAGCAGGCGCGGCACCCACTCGGGAGAAGCAGGGTCTGGGGGTGTGCCGCCCTGGGGAAAACTTCACAGGGAATCATGAAAGTGAAATCCTCTGGTTTTGGATCAAAAATCTAATCACACTCCTCAGTTTAAAATCTTCCAACTGATGGTCCTATTATTTGTAGGAAAGAAGTCCAAGGTTCCTGACGCAGCCCCCAGGGTCCTGTGTAAATATTTTCCTCACCTTCTGCAGCAAGGAAAAGAAAAGTCAGAATGTAGGAAAGGAACACTGATCAGGTGACCATCCTCTTCTGGGTCATGTTAGTGGAAAAGGTCAGAAAAGGAAAATTAAAGATGATCTGTCAATGGTGTACCCACAAACAAAGGGAGGGGGCAGTGACAAATGAATCTCATATACAGACCCCAGGAGGGTTATCAACTGACTGAGCCTCAAAGAGCAACAAATATCTGATTTGTTTTAAGATACTTAGGAGTAGGGCGCCTGGGTGGCTCAGTCGGTTAAGTGTCCGACTTCCACTCAGGTCATAATCTTGCAGTTCATGAGTTCAAGCGTCACATCGGCCTCTGTGCTGACAACTCAGAGCCTGGAGCCTGCTTTGGATTCTGTGTGTGTCTCTCTGCCCCTTCCTCACTACTTCTCTCTCTCTCTCCGCCCTCTCAAAAATAAACAAACATTTAAAAAAAGGTACTTAGGGGTAACTAAAACAAAGACAAGGGAGGGGAATCACTCACAAACCCTTCCTCACTCAACCGCCCCCTTTAGAGTCGAGACACTGCTTTCTCCACAGCAGCTCCTGGGACTCTGGAAAAAGATGCAGGGGGAGAATTTCAGCAAGTTTGGCTGGGGGCTCCTGACTTCAGCACGGCTAAGTGTTCTTCAGGAAAGACGCAGATTACTCCTCCCAGATTCCCTTGGGCTACGATTTGTCTTTCTTTGCCTCCGGACACGCAGAGACTGAGCCAAGGCAGCCTGCTTTGGGCTGGTTCCATCCCGCTCCAATGTTGGCTCACGGCGCCCGGCACCCACCCCCCCGGGCTTCGCTCAGCACCCGGAGCACCCCGCTTCCTGTTCCTGGGGGTTCCGTCCTCCGTTTGGGCTCCAGGTTCTGCCCTTGCTTCTCTTACACACACACACACCCATCCACACACAACACCTACACACACATTCCCACACATCCACATACATCAATATGCATACACATCCATATACACACAATACACATCCACACACTTACACACACACAACATACCCGCACATCCACACTTACCCCACATCCATATATCTCTACACACACACACACACACACACATACACACACACCCATACTCAAAGATCCACAAACACACACATCCACTCCCATACAACCACATACACAAACCCACACACCTAGGCATCCACATCCACACACACCCGTGCACCCCCACCCCCACATATATCCACACCAGCACATACACTGCACACGTGCACACACACACAAGCCCCACATTATTTACTCTTCCTCATCTTTCTGATATCAAATCAAACATTATTTTTGGAACCATCGTCTTCACTCTCCCCAGCCTGGCTCCTTTACTTTAAATACAGCCCTATGGCTCCCCTGTTACACTTACATTAACAGTGTATTCAGTAGACTCACGTATCTTTCCTCCTCTTGACCAGCAGCTCCATGAGGACAGGGCCAGGGCTGCACTGTACCTCACGTGATGCACACACCCAGGGGGAGCTTGGGTGCTGAGGGTAGCCCTCTCTCTGCTGGCCTGGCTGGCCATGGCTGTCTGCTCCCTGAGGGTCCCCGGCACCCAGTACAGTGCCTGGCACAGAGCCACGCCTGGAAATGGAGAGCAATGGACCCCGTCTAGCTGAGCCCCAGCACTGCCCATCACTGAGGCAGGCAGAGTGGCCTGTGGGGCCCTCACGGCAGGCAGCACCTCCTTCTCAGTGCACGGTGCCCACAGCTCAGCCATCAGCCACGCTGCAACCACAGCAAGTCAGGGGGCTGGGGCACCACTTCCGGGGTCCTGCCACGGTCCCGCTGGGAGCCCAATGAGGTATGGCGTTCTCAAAAGCAATTGGTGAGACACGCCCATGGATCGTGAAAGAAATCATCCCTTCTTCTTTCCTCTGTGGGTAGAGGTTGAAAGTCACCTCAGGTTTCTAAGGCTCTGCTCTGTCTCCTGTGCCCTTGGATAAATACCATCACCTCCCTAAGCCTGTGTTCTCTATCTGTAAAATGGGTGTGACAGTAATAGCCCCAACCACCCAGGGCAGATGTGGGGATGTGTTTAATGCTGTGACACAGCGCACAGCACACTATCTGTCTACCTGCATGTGTTCAGTGAATTCTCATAATGGCCCAAAACTGAGCCACAGAAGGAGACAGTGAGGACGGTGACCTCCATCTGGGCCGTCTTGATCGTCTACCTCACACTCCCCCACCCAGGCCTGTTAGCTCCCACGAGATTATTCAAGCCCCAGATGCCACCAGAAGAGTTGTCACTGACGACTGAAGACAAAAAGAAGGGATGCTTGTATGTCACCTTCCGGGAGACATGGGCATGCCTTGTTCATCACTACAGGTGTTCCCAGAGCTGCTAGAGGGACCCAGAACTTTCTGTAGAGATGCCACCAGGAGGGGCCACACGGACTGGACCCAGGCCCCCGGCCAGAGGCATTTTCCCTTCACCCATTTCCTAGACTGGCATTCAGCACCAGCTGTTTTGGGGTAAAAGACAGTCTTCTGCTAATGAATAAACACATACAGGTGAGACAGACGGTGACTGCTATGTGCTAGAATAAGATTCTGTGAGCACAAAACTTACACAGGGGCTGCTGTATGTGCAGAGATAGCCAGAGAAACATCCGATTATGCTGGATGCCACTTAGCGCTGGGAAACACCATTCAGAGAACTCGCCCCCTGAAAATCTTGCATTTTACACCGAGAGTTTGGGTTTGACAAGAGTTTAAATGTGCTCACCCATCCACTGGGCCCTCTCACAAGTACTCCCTGGGTCTCTCTGTGCTCAGGACGGTGCTAGGCTCCAGAGAGGATACAGAGTAAGAAGATGGAATCATTTCCTAGAAGATGGCTAAATCCTCGTGAGGAAGAAAAAACAAAACTACTAGCGACGGCATGATTTCTGCATTCAGCTAAGAGCACTGAGTACCACTTATGTGCCAGGAATTATTCTAGGCACAAGGCACACAGCCCTAGACAAAGCACAGAAGTGCTTCCTCTCATGGAACTTTTGTTCTAGTTGGGGGAGGCAGGGAAGGCACAGTAAAAAAAAAAAAAAAAAAAAAATCTAATCAATGCGCATTTTACACTGGCTAGTGATAAGAACTTTAAAAAAATGTTTTAATGTTTATTTATTTCAGACAGAGAGACACAGCACAGGCAGGGGAGGGGCAGAGAAAGAGGAAGACACAGAATTTGAAGAAGGCTCCAGGCTCTGAGCTGACAGTTCATGTGGGGCTTGAACCCACCAGCTATGAGATCATGACCTGGGCAGAAGTCTGACACTTAACCCACTGAGCCACCCAGGTGCCCCTGATGAGATTTTTAATAAGAAACCCGAGTAAAGGGATGGAGAGTGGTGGGAAGGGGGTGCTACTTTATTTTTTTTTAATTAAAAAATTTTTTTTACTGTTTTTATTTTTATTTGAGAGAGGGAGAGAGCGAGCGAGCACGAGTGGGAAAGGGGCAGAGAGAGAGGGAGACACAGAATCAGAAGACAGGCTCCAGGCTCTGAGCTAGCGGTCAGCGCAGAGCCTGATTCTGCGCTCGAAACCATGAATCGTGAGATCATGACCTGAGCCGAAGTCCGAAGCTTAACCGACTGAGCCACCCAGGCGCCCTGAGGCTGCTACTTTAAACTGAGTGATCAGGAAAGGTTTTGTTTATTTGGAAAAATGATGGTATTTGGGCAAAGGGCTGAATGTCGATAAGTGAGATGGTGAACCTTATCAGGTTCAAGGGAGGTGAATTCCACGCAAGAGGGAATGAACGAGCACAGGCCCTGAAGCTTGTGTATCTCGGGTATCTAGAACATTCCAGAAGCAGCAGAGAGGTCAGTGGGGCTGGAGTCCAAAGAGTGAGGGGGATATGGCGGCCGTGGGGTGGGGGATACGGCGGCAGTAGGGTGGGGGGTTGGTGGAGCCAGTTCCTACATTGCTTAACCGCCTTCACTAGGAGCATGCAGCAACAACAGCGGGCATGTTAACTCTGAGAAACAAAACCCCCAACCCCGGCTGCCACAACGAAACTGGGCAAGCAGGACTTACGGTTGCGCATGCCCACGTGCAGGACGCTGGCGCGCCGCTCACCCCGCCGGACGGTTCCAGGGCTGCTTACGCTTGGAGACGCCAGACCCGCACCTGCTACTTCCGCTCAGCGGGAGGAGCCAAGGAACAGGACGCAGGTCTGCCCCACCCGCCGCCCCGCAGGACACCCTCTTCCTGTTCGACTGCCCAGCACCTTCCAGCCTCCCTTGTAGCAGGAGTGAAAGCATGTGACCTAGTTTCCACCAATCAGATTGCTTGGTGCCGGCTTGGCCTGGGAAGCTGGAGCTGCCCGCAATGCCCAGGGCTTCCGTCCAGCTTCCGGGGCGGCGGGGCCCCAGGCTCAGGAAAGCACCCAGGAGCCGGCGTTGTAAGGTCCGTGGGGCCCACCATGGGGAGAGTGATGCCTCTGCTGCACCGCTTCTGTCTGCAGTTCAAGTTTAGAAAGTGTCCTTGGTGTCCTTGCCCTCGAATCCTGTCTCTCCAGTCTTATTCCGTAACAAATGACCGGAATTCTGGTGGCTCAGAACACCAGAAATGTGTTCGCTCATGGCTCTGGAGGCTGGAAGTTCAAAGTCTAGGTGTGGCAAGGCTGCATTCACTCAGGAGGCTCGAGGGGAGAATCGGTCCTTTGCTTTTTCAAGCTCATGGTGGCTGTTGGCATTCCCTGATTTATGGCCGTGTCACTCCAGTCTATGATCCTGTGGTCACCTTTCTTCTTTTCTCTGTATCTCCTCTGAGTGTGTCAAGTCTCCTCAGCTTCATTTTAGAAGGATCTATAAAAGTCACTGGATTTAGGGTCCACCTGGATAATCTAGAATGATCTCCTCCCTCAAGATCCTTCATCCCAAAGACCCCTTTTCCAAAAAAGGTCACATTCACGGATATGGGGGGTTAGAACATGGACCTATCTTTTTGCGGGTCACCATTCAATCCACTACATCACCTCCTGGAGATCCTGTGAACTACATACTACTTTTTAATGCTTATTTCAGCTTATGCCAGGCTGGGTTGGTTCTGTTTGCAAACCTGAAGCCTGCACTCAGCATCACTGTACCTCTGTTTCCATTCCATGTCCCCAGATAGGACAGGGCGTCTGGAATGCAGCCCCTGCTTAGGAACCCAAGCCTGAGAGTCTGGCCTTCCTGTCTGCTCACCTTGACTCCTGCCTCTGTCTGTGGAGAGGAATGTGTCAGCAGCTCTGTGGTTGAGACCTTTTCTTTTCCGCTGAAAGATGTCTCCCGGCCCTGCGAGGCTGGGACGCAGGCCCCACCACAGAGAGGCCGGCTCGGCGGTCAGCCTTACCGCATCAACTATTTATGGTTTTGTTAAAAAAGAAAAACCAGATCGAGCTCGCCCACGGAAACCTGTGGAAGAAGCACAAGCCCTTGGAACGCTTCCGGAGAGACAGCGGTGTCTCTCGCCTCTCTGTCCCTCTGCTGTGTGACTGCTCAACAGCACCGGTGTCTGTCAGCCGGTGGGGCGAGTGGAGTCTCTCCAAGGGAAACTTGCCATTCACACCAGCAGCTCACTTCAAGGAAGAAAACAGCCCGACAATCCCGAGAGGCAATGTCCCACGGTGTCGACACACTTGGGCTCAGGAGCCAGAGGGATTTGGGTGAAACTGGAAACCAGTACCGCTGCTTCCTAGCTGTGTGACCTTCAGGGCCTCATGCACCTCTCTGAGCCTCAGTTTTCTCATCCCTGAAAGATATTAATGCCTCCCCTCTTTGCTTGGTTGGGTGTTTGCTTTTGTTTGTTTGTGTGTGTGTGTGGATTAAATGCATTGGATTAAACGGATTCAGGAAAGCTCTTAGCTTGGTGTTGGCACGTGTGAGCACGTGAAACACCTCCCATTCCTTTGCTTCTGTCCACATCCCGCTCATCCAACAGCATCATCGTGAATTCGGTTCTTGGTGACTGTGCCACCTCTTCTCCTGTTGGGTGCACTGTGCCCCACGCTGCCTGGCACATGATGATATGCATTATGTGAAATTTTGGTGAAAAAAAGCTCTCGTTTTAACTGGCGTGTAGCCTGTGTTTAATGGGTCATAAGGTGACAAAACTTGGCGGGTCATCCTGGACGCATATCCTAGAACCCCGTTTTTCTGGCTCCATCCACGATGGCATTCATCCCGATCTCCGCCTAAAGCTCCCCAATATGAGCAATGTCGCCGTGTCCGGGAGTCGCTGGGGGGACCTCTCACCTATTCTTGATCGTCCAGTTTGCTTGTCGGGCAAGCGAAACCTGCCCTTTGCTTCTGCTGTGCGCTGTGGCCCGCGGTCAAGGAGGCCAGGACACCGTTAGGCCCAGCGGCGAGGAGATGGCATCGGAACCACCAGGCCACCCCAGAAGTCCCCGTTGAAACAAATGTTGCCGAGCCCACCAGTGACCAGCGTGTGCTCAGGGTCCCCAGAAATTTCATCAGACGACCATTGTGGTTTTAACTCCCTCTTTTTCTGGAGACTGTGCATTTCGGTATCATGCGTGAGTCCCTGGCTCAGTGACCCTGGCTAAGTCTTTTAAGCCTGCGCTTCATTACCTGAACAAAAGGGAGGAAATAAGTATATCTTCCTCTGAGGGAGATTTAAGGATTAAATGAAAGAGTGACTGCAAAGGGGACAGCCCAGCATACAAGTACTAGACAAATGCTAACTACTATTTTTAGGACCTTCCATGAATGATTTCTCTTGGGGTTCCACTGTCCCACATGCAAATAATACCTTGTGGTTGATCAGCCACATTTACCAAATATTTGGGATGGAGGGAGAATGAGAGAGTGGCAGAGGGCGTGGGGAAGGAGCCTTTCTAATGTCTCAGAGGAAGAAAACAGGGACAGAAACATGATAAAACTATAAAGATCAGCTGCGGGGCCAACTATTTGAACATTTTTTAATGTGTTTTATTTATTTTTGAGAGACAGAGAGACAGTGAGAGCAGGGGAGGGTCAGAGAGAGAGGGAGATACAGAATCTGAAGCAGGCTCCAGGCTCTGAGCTGTCAGCACAGAGCCTGACGTGAGGCTTGAACCCATGAACCATGAGATCATGACCTGAGTCAAAGCCGGACGCTTAATCAACTGAGCCACCCAGGCACCCCTGGGGCCAACTATTTGGAATGTGAAACTGCATGAGGGCAGACACAGTGCAGCTGTCTGTGCCTCGGTTTTTTCATCTGTAAATTGGGCTGATAGCACCTATTTAACAGGATTGCTATGAGAATTAGAGAATTCCATTCATGTCAAGCACACAAAGCAGTGGTCTGGCACACCGTGATTAATGGACAAATATTAACTATTATTATTAATCGCACAACAAATTAATTTAGAAGAGGAAATTTTTTAAAAAGAAATCGCTCAGTGTCTCTCTGTGGAGAGATCTGTCCCTATAATGTCTAAATGCCCCATGGCTCTTCAAATGTTTCAGTCAACTACATGCCCATTTGTGCAGAAATTCTAGGGTAAACCATCTGGAAGTGTTGCTGTGTGTATGTATCTGTGCACAAAGGGCTCCCATGTTGAGCTGGGTTTTTTGTTTCTGCAATACACACCTGTTAGCTGCTGAGAACTTTCTACTTTAAACGGTTCAGGGAAGTAGAAGACTCTGCAGATCATCCGTGACACCTTATCCTGCCCGCTAACCAGATGGAGGAAGTCCAAGAGTGTAGTGGCACCTGCCTTGGCATTTCATGGAACAGTCAAGGAGAGGAAGGGGTCTCTCATGGGGTGTGGGGCTGCAAGTCAAGGAGAGGGACTCAAACCGGTCTAAGCTTGATGGCAAGTGTTCAGGAGCAGCTCCTAGAACACGGCTGGGCTCAAAGGGTCGAGAACCGAGGACCTGATCTATCAGGGTCAAAGGCAGTTCTGTTCTATCTCCTTCTCACTCCGGAGCTGTGCTCTCCTCCTCTCTGCGGCGCTCTGCTAATCTGTTTGCTTCCCTCCTTTGCAGAACAGCATTATTGCCTCTCTTGCCCGTGACCCCAATGTGGCCACCCCATTTCTCCTCATGTTCTTTCCATTTAGGTGCCCACAAGAACAACTAAGTCCAAGTGTAGGTTCCCCGAAGAGGATGTGACTGGCCCATCTTGTGCCTTCTAGCCCAGTCACCTATGCCCAAGGTGAGGTCAGAGTCACCTAGCACAAACGCAGCTGCAGCAGCTGACCCCTGTGGGGCGGGGTAGATCTCAGATCACAGGGGTGTGAACTGGCTACAGGCTCCGGGAAGCATCTGCCCCCCAGACAGAGCAGGAATAGAGGCCAAAAAGATGCAGCGATTGGCAAGGACAGGCTTTGAAAGGACCGCTTGACAAGGATCCGTGTCAGAACCCTCCGGGGTATTAGGCTTGCCATTGGCTAGTTCAGGTCAGTCCCCTGTCTTCGGCTTCCTGGTCTTTGAACTGAGCGTCTTTGCTGGGTCACTGTGCCCTGCACTACCCTCTCTGCACTCCTCCAAAAGGCCAGCCTCCTTCCCTGCAGAGGCTTCACCCCTATCACACCCTTCCCTCTGCCTTGAACACTTTGTCCTGGAATGTGTTTGCAAAGCTAGCTCCTCATCCTTCAGTGTTCACTTAAATTCACCTACAGTTTCAACCCCCTCCACCTTCACACATATCCTATATGTTCCCTTCATAGAATTATCATAATCTGAATTACATGTTTATAATCATCACAGCTGACACCCACATGATGTGTCCTATGTGCTGGAGATTTCCACAAGAGCTTTATACATGTGATTTCCCTTAATTCATCCACAAATCCATCAGATAGGCAGTCTAATTATCCCTCATTTCACAAATGAAAAAACAGAAGCAGTTAGGTTAGCTTGCCGGAGAGATCAGCCAGCAAGGAATTAGCTCCAAAGTTTGCCCCTCAGCCCCTGCTTCCTCTTGACCACAGCATTCCTCTGCTTAAGGGTTGGATTACTTAATTTAATTATTTCCCTACTCAATTATACGCTCTATGCAGTCAGGGGCTGTGCTGATTGTGCCTATTATGGATTTTTACCGCTCATCAGCATGCCTGGCCCTAAGAAATCATTTGCAAAATGAATAAATGAATAAGCATATGAAAATAAGAATACATTAATTCCTTTAAAAATAAAGACTCAAGATGCATGTGTGCATGAGAACAGGTCACCAGGCAAGATCGGTCTTTCAAGACTTGTAAGAAGGTGGAGGTGGGGGGGACTCCTACCGAAAATAGCACCAGATCGGGATAGGGAGAAGAGATTCTCTCTTTCTGCTGCTGGCATCTTTACCCTGTGCGTCTCTTACGCCCAGCCTCAGATTGCCAATCGGAGCCTAGTGGAACGGCTTCCACACCATCAGAGGTGGGAACAGCTGGCATTAATAACGGAGAGCTAGCCAACGAAGCAGTGAGTGGAGCCACATGAGATGTCTCGAGCTTAGGCATGGGACACTCATGTTGGCTTCCTCTTCTCATCAACTGTTTGAGCCAGGAATAGCACAGAGCTGGCGGTGGGGGAGATAAACAGGGGCCTGGGGAGAAGGTTCTATTTCAAACTGTCTCCAGTATCCTATTTCTTCTCAATATCTCCACCACTACCAACTGGGCCCCAGCCATCGTCACCCCCCACCCCCAGCCTGGATTACTGCAATGGCTTCCTAGCTGATCCTCCTGCTTCGAACCCCGCCCCCGTTCAGCATCTTTTCAACCCAGCAGTTGGAGCCACCCTGTTAGAATCTACCTTGGGTCATATCCTTTCTCAGAACCCTCCGGTGGAAACTGTGGCACTCAGCAAAAGCCAAAGGCCCTCCATGATCTGGCCCCCATCACCCCTCAGCACACCCCCTGCTCCCTCCTCTCGCTCACCCAGCCCCTGCTCCCTGACGTCCTTGGTGTTCTTTAAGCACACCAGTCATGGCCCTGCCTCTAGGCCTTTGCTCCTGCTGTTCCCTCTGCTTGCAGTGTTCTTCCCCCAGAAATCCACTTCTCCAAACCCCTCAGCTATTTGAAGTCGCTGTTTTCAATGTGGCCTCCTCACCGATCAACAGTACTTAACACTGCAGCCGGATACCCCAGTGTCCCCCTCCTGACCCTCCTTCTCTATCGGTTATCCACAGCACTTCCATTTTCTAACATGCTCTGTCACTTACTTATCTGCTTATTATATTCATCTATTTCATTGTCTGGCTCTCGTGCTCCAATCAGACTTGCATGCCGGGTGCACTAGCGAGTCCCAAGCATCCAGAGCGACACCTAGCACATAATAGGCCCTCCATACATCCTCGGTCACCAAATGAATGACGAGTTGCTGGCATCCATTTATCTGCTAAAGGCTTGCTATACACCTGCCACGGTGCTAAGTGGCTTTCCATCGATTATCACATTTAACCCTCACAGCTGAACAGAATCAAAACCCCCTGCCATGGCCATGGTGGTCCGTATCTGGTCCACCAATCTCTCCGCCTCTCTTCTGCCATTGTCCGCCAAGCTCACCTGAGCCAGGCGTGCTTTGAGGGCCTCTTCTGCTCCCTCCCCCAACACAGAACACAGCCTGGCCTTCGCGGACTTGGTTTCTGCCGTCTCTTCCACTGGACCCACGCTTTCTTAGCACTTCATATGACCTGTTTGTCCCTCACTTTATTTACGTCTCTGCTCAAATATCACTTCATCAGTCAGGTCTTTGCTGACCACTGCTTTTAAAATAGCACCCCCATCACTCAGTCTCTTTTCTCTGCCTTATTATTTTTTTCACAGCACTTACTATATTAACATTAAGTTATATATTGATTTGTTGGTTTCCTTTCTTTCTTCCCCCACTAGAAAATAAAGTCTATGGATGATTCACTCATTGGCAATTTCTGGAAGAGTGTCTGGCATGGAGGGGGCCCTCAATAGGTCCTGTTGATAAAACAGCCCAAAGGGTAGGCTCTATAATCATCCTTAGTTTTTTTCCCCTAATATTTATTTATTTTTGAGAGAGAGAGAAACACAGTGAGCAGGGGAGGGTCAGAGAGAGAAAGGGAGACACAGAATCTGAAGCAGGCTCCAGGCTCTGAGCTAGCTGTCAGCACAGAGTCTGATGCAGGGCTCGAACCCGCAAACCATGAGATCATGTCCTGAACCGAAGCTGGACACTCAACCGACTGAGCCACCCAGATGCCCCTAGCTTTAGGTGAAGATCTGGAGACTGAGAGGTTGCATCACCTCCCTAGGTCATAGAGCTAATACAGAGATAGGAAGAACTAAGGTCCTGGCAATATTCTTAAGCACTCCCCAATGGTCTTTCTTCTAAAGCATCCTAAAAACCCATGCAGTTTTTGCATATGAGGGGTGATTGTTAAGTTAATAAATAAATTCTTGAAAAGGATTGTGCCATGAACAATTCTTCGTATTTTAAGTCTGGACACCACCTAGGATACCTGAAGACTGTAAGCTCCTGGAGGGCAGTGAACTTGGGCAAGTGACGACATTTCAGAGTTCCGGGTTGCTCATCTCTAGTAAGAGTAATTTAAGGATGAAATAAGCGGTTGCATGTAATGTGTGTAGCACAATATCTGGTGCCTTGGGGTCTATTTTTATTATTATGACTTGTCTTCCTATTCCTCCTATGATAGCACCTAGGACAGAGCAGATGCTCCAGAAATATTTGCTGTGGTTCAAGTCTTTGAAAACCACACACAAGTATCTGCTTCCCCTTCTCTATCCGAGTCTCCAACCCGGGAGGATCATACCTCTCTGACCTTTTGGCATCAGGCTTGGCCACTGGACTTGTTTTAGTCAGTGAAATTTGAATAGAAATTGGGGCTCTTCTCTTCTATGAAGAAGGCTGAGGAGCCATTATGTGTCTCACTCTGATCCTTTGCCTTTGACATGAGACCAGCAGCATCCCAGATAGAAGCTGCTCCAGAGACTAGCCCTGGATGCCAGAATTAAAGACAGCTTGAAATGTGAGCAAGAAATAAATCTTTGTTTTTCTTAGGCACTGTGATTTAGGGGCCATTTGTTACTGCAGCATGTCCATTCCTATACTGACTGATACACACTGTATTATGTGATTGTAGTAATTGTATCTCTGGATTTTACATCTTTTTGAACAAAACGAGTGTGCGTGGAAACAACCCCGTAGATGGAGCAGAATGGGGGCGAGTAATGGAAGGAAGTGTATTTTCGCATGGGCAGGACAACCACAGACAGACCACTGTGGCTACAGGTGGAGTATCAGTGCTGCTGCTGGTGGTGGGGATGTGAATAATGAAGCTGAAGGTGAGTAAATTAAGTAATCTGTCTCCTTTTCCCCAAACCACTAACTCCCATTGTTATTTCTCACCTGGTAGATACAATGTCATTTATATATATTGTTTTTCATCAAGAAAGAGTCCAACAGTAGAAAAATATATAAAGAATATGAACATATAAAGAAATTATGGAAATCCCAAGTCTATTATGCTCACTTCCTCCTAGGAGATAATCACGGGTATTGCTTGGGGGTAGATCCACTGTGCATTTACATGCACAGATAGTTCCTGTAGCATAAATAAATGGAATTATACTATACGTGTTGTTTGCAATTTGCTTTTTTTATTTTAACTTAGCATTTTTCTTAGAGATCTTTCCATGGCACTCAGTAGAGGTCCATCTCATTTTTATAATGGCTTCATATTACTCCATGATGTGGATGAAGTGTAATTTAACTTTCTCACTATTAATGGACATTTATATCCATTTGAGTTTTCAGCTCCTTCAGTGATTCATGGGCTCCAATAGCTCCACTAATGTCAGGCTTCACAACGTGGCAGTATAAATGACCACATTTTTCTCTCACTAAATTTGTAAACGTCTAATCAACAGCAGCCCGGGGGTGGATGTGTGTGTTGGTTGCGAACGCCACGTGACCAAGCGGTGGTAGTGCTTTCTGGAGGTGGACGCTGTGTTCATCTGTACTGCCGTGGGGGAGGGGAAGCTCCCAGAAGAGCGTCCATCCCCATCTCTGATCCCCACTTCTTCTCTCCCCTCTCTTAGGCACAGAGACTGTCCACAGTTCCTCAAAAAGTTCCAGGTCAAAGTGCTTCCTGTCCTTTGGCCCAAGAACTAGATCCACTTACAAGTGGAATCTTGATTAATTTTCCACTTGTGCTTGGGGCACTTCCTTAAACTCTTTAGAAAAGTTACTATTCATTCATTTCTTGCTCTCTCCATTTGTATCTGTCATTCCTTGTTTCTGTTGGTCTGTCTGTCTCCTTCACTCCTCCACCCCAGGATGCAAAATTCCATCCTCAGTATATAACAAATATATCCTTATTAATTATTATAAACAACACTGTGCAGGGCAAGAGAACAGAACACAGCAACTCTGAGGAAATGAGACAAGAATTCATTCCTTAGGGTTTTCCAGGGGCCTCACACAAGACCTGGTGCCCACTAGAGCACTCAACACCACCCTGTTGATTCTAAGATGCTGCCCTTACCATGTTGACATTTCCAAAGCCAGCATATTCTATGATACAAGTTTACTTTTAATACAGCATTTTAAAAATAACCAATGGCATTTTATAATTGGAGTAAATTCCTGTAAGAGTGATTCAGTCACCCCGGCTATTAGGAGTGGAGTAAAGGATGACTGTAAATGAAATGCTGAAGGGCAGTCACAAGGGTGCAGCTCTCTTCCCTCTAGGCCCGTCCCCACCATGCTCACCATGCCTGAAATGTCCACTATTCAGATTCTTTCTTCACAGCCTTAAGGAGCCTTGGGCTCTAAGGGTGCTTTCCTAAGTTGACAAACCAAAGTATTAGCACATCCTGGTTAGAGTGAATGGTTCGGGGACAGGCATATCAACCAAGCTGGGCCACTGGGATTTCTCCTTGGAAAGGTCATAGAATCATCAGGAAAGAGGTCTTCTTGATTGGTAACGAGCTAATGGGACATACAGATCCAGAGTTGGAGGGGGCCATCAAACCCAATGGAGATGAAGCTATCCCAAGAAGTCAGAGTCCAAAGATGGACAGAGGGCATTCCCAATGCCACTACAGAGTACCTGAACCTAGGAGCGCCCGAGGCTAGAGAATTCAGGTTCAAGCCCTACTGAATTGGACTGCTGTCCTATGTACCACCTCTGTCCAGATGACACAGCTGCAAATCTGTGCTGCCACAAAGCAGGGCGGGTCCTAAGAGGAGAAGGAGATGGAACTCTTGGCTCATGGAGGACACAGTGAGATGGGAGAGGAAGCATACTGGGGCACTGAGGGGGCTGTGTGGTGACACGAAGACCATGAATGACCAGGCCTCCAGGGGCCTCCTGTTGGGACCTTTCAGATATTCCACACATCCTATGGACATCTTCCTCACGGTATTTTCCCATGTTGTCTTTTGTTTCTGGACCACTCATGCCTACTTGTTAGCTATGGCTCCTTGAGCCCTGAGCTCAAAGATCTTCTAGGAAGGCCTACCCTGACACCCATACCAGGAAGATCCCCCTGCCAGTTACGCTTAGAGCACCACATGTCCCCTCTCTGGGTACCCTTGGAGCGCTGCACGTCTCCTCCTCTGCTACCCTTGGAGCACCCCGCGTCCCCTCTCCCAGTACCCTGGGAGCGCAATGCATCGCCTCTCTGGGTACCCTTGGACCACTGTGCCTCTTCTCCTAGTACTCCCCCCATTTGCAAGGATACATGTACACATAGGTATGTATGTGATAATCTGGTTAAGGTCCTTTTTTCCCCTGAGACCGTAGGCTTTCCAGGGTGAAATCTCTGTCTCTATTCACAATCCTGTCCCCAGGGTTTCATGCGTGCTGGGCACTTTGTAGGTGCTCAATAGACATTAGCTGGATGACAGAATCAGGGTCTCACTTGTGCAAAAGGTCCCCAGGGCACATAACTGCTAAGAGTTCAGGCTCTGCAATCAGACTCTTGGGATCACTGGCTGTGATCTTGAGAAGGTCACTTACACTTGTGAGCCTCCATTTCCCCTCTGTGAAATGGGGACAGTAGTGGTGCCCACTTCCCAAGGATGCCACAAGGATCACCTGAGCTATTACCGAGAACAGGGCTGGGCACATAGCACGGATGAGGCGGGCTGCTCTTATTCTGACCAGGGCCACTCCAGCGGCTGCTGCTGACAGTCTCAGAACCGATCTGGTGTCGCCAAAGGACTGGTGTTCCACTGTGGGGTTGGATTGTTCAGGAGAATGTGTTCCTTCCTGTCCCCAAGCCAAACGGAAACAAGAATGAGAATAGCTATAAAAACCCTGGCAGAGGGGCGCCTGGGTGACTCAAGTCGGTTAAGCGTCTGGCTTTGGCTCAGGTCAGGATCTCAGGGTTTGTGGGTTTGAGCCCCGCGTCGGGCTCTGTGCTGACTGCTAGCTCAGAGCCTGGAGCTTGCTTCGGATTCTGTATCTCCTTCTCTCTCTCTCAAAAATAAATTAAAAACATTAAAAAAAAAACCCTGGCAGAATGATGAGTTGGTTTTCCCTAGCTTTTGCAGCCAGCCCACTGCCGCTCCTGCCACACGGACCGGCCCTGCTCGCAGATCACCACCAGGTGTCTAAGGGTCCTCACATGCAGTGTTTCTCATGCTTTAATGCACTCGAGAATCACCAGGGAGGCATCTTTCAAAAGCGCAGGTTCTGATTCAGCAGGGCTGGGCTGGGGCCCAAGATTCTGCATTTCTAACCAGCTCCTAGGGGGTGCCGACGCTTTCGGTGGGCAGACCACGCCTTGAGTGGCCGGGCGGAGGCCCTCTGGGAAGCAGTCGCCAGTGTTCCCGGGAAGCTGGCCGACTCCGGCGCCCTGCACTGTTGAGACAGTGAGTGATGGAGAAGAAAAGAAAACAACCTGAAATGGAAATAAATACTCTGCACCACAATCTCATTAATGTCTAAAATTAGATTAACATAATAAAAAATTTAAAAGCTAGATTAAAGCGTGTTAGTCTGAAATCGAGTGCTGAATTACGCTGTGGTTCTCTTTGCTTTTTCCTTAATGGTTGGTGTTAATGGGTGTTTCAAAGACTACCGGGTTACATGTTGTTCTCTGTGATTTTTAATGATCACCAAACACCTCCAAACTGGGCCTGTTTTCAGTATGACTTTTCCAGGACATGGCTGCCGTGGGTCTCTGAAAACGTTCGAACCTGTGGAGCGCTTGGCCCTGTCCTCCCCGACATCAAGGCCCAGTGGGATGGGAAGAGAGACTCACTCTCTCTACAAACGGTAGGTGTGCCCCGAATATGTGTCATGCCAGTCGTGGTGACTGGCGTAGATATTATTGAGACTTCCATAATGTAAGTGAAGAAGTAGAGGTCCAGAGAGGTAAAGTCAGCTGCTTGGGGTCACAGAGCTAATTAGTGGAGGGTCTCTGGGATGCTTAACACAGGTCTGTCTGACTTTCAAATAACCATATTCTTTTTATGGTGTCTCTGAAGCATAAACCATCGTGGGGCTCCCCTAAGGGGTGTGTGTGTGTATGTGTGTGTGTGTGTATGTACGCATGTGGACGCACACGTGCGTAGGCAGAGGAGGGAGGAGGTGCAGAGAGAAAGTGAGACAGAACAAACATCCAGTCCTAAAATGTCTGTTTCTTTGTTTTTGCTTCAGTTGCCATACTGGCCCCATTACCAACTGACATAATTTACTACGTGTTTTAACAAAATTGGACCCAGAGATCCATTCCCTCAGCAGAGTCACGAGGCACTTAGTAGCTCGGGCTCTAGTTCTGGTCCTGGAGTCATTAAGTCTGTTCTCATCCAACAGGAGATGAAGATCCCAAGGGTGAATATTATCTTGGCGACATTCCTGACTGCCATGACTTTAACCCTGGACCAGGGAGGGCTGTCCTCCTCTCTGCCCAGCTCAGTGGACGCTGATGGCAGAGTTGGGGGGGGGTCCCCACAGCGAGGCACGGGTCACAGTGGCCACTCTTCATGGCCTGTATCCTCTGTTCCTGCCAAGCTTCTCTCCTGAGTCCTCCAAGACTCGCAGTTTTCCCAAAACATCTCCCTAGAAACCTAATTTCCTTCAATAAAGTGAGCTATTTTCAAAGAGTCCTGGGAGAGAACTTTGTCTTCTCTGGAGTTAGATTGGAAGGACATGGATGTAGGGAAAAGCTGGGACAGTAGCTTTCAACTGAAGATACCATTTTCACCCAGGTGGATAAGCCCGAGAGGCACAGTCTGCTGTGTTTATTCATTTCAGAATAAAACAAACCTTCTCATGTGGCAGCTGGTCTTCTGGACTCCGAGCCTACAACTGTGAACAAATCCTGGATTCTAGAGGGTGGACTATTAAAAGTGCAGCTAAATCTCAGGCTCCGTGCTGACAGCTAGCTCAGAGCCTGGAGCCTGCTTCAGAATCCGTGTCTCCCTCTCTCTCTGCCCCTCCCCTGCTCATGCTGTCGCTCTCTCCCTCTAAAATAAATAAAAACAGTAAAGAGAAAAAATTTTTTAAGTGCAGCTAAATCATAAAATGGTTCAGCCTCTGTGGAGAATGATTGGGTTCCTCAGCAAGTTAAACATAGAATTAACCGATGACCCAGCAACTGGCCTCCCCAAAAGACTGAAAACAGAAACAAATGCCCATAGCAGCACTATCCACAGTAGCTCAAGAGGTGGACACAACTCAGATGTCCGTCAAAATGAAGTATAAACACACAATGAAATATTATTTGGCCATAAAAGGAATAAAGTTCTGCTATATGCCATAACATGGATGGACTTCAAAAACATAATGGTCACATACTGTATGATCCCTTTCACAAGAAATATCCAGAAAAGATAAATCTATAGCAGTGGGAAGCAGCTTTGTGGTTAGCAGGTTGGAGAAATGGGAGGAGCTGCTTATGGGGAAAGAGATTTCCTCTAATGGTGATGAAAGTTTCGGAACTAGGTGGGGGTGATGGTTGCCTGACACTGTGAATGTGCTAAGTACCACTGAATTATATGCTTAAAATTATACACGTATAATTATACATTATACACTTAAAATGGTTAGTTTTACATTAATTTCACCTGAATTTACACCTTGATGGGCAACTGGGAGGAAAAGTGCTATCATCAGTCAACTAAAAACAGGTTTAACAGTTCTCTAGAATTTTCTCTAGTGTGGCCCTGGAGAAGAAGGGGAGAGAAGGTGAAAGACATCAGTTAGGTGGCCCGGTGTGGATGCCTGAGGGCCACTGGCCAGAGACGCTCCAGTGAACTGTATTGAATCATCGGGCTTAATGCTCTGTAAAAAGATAAGGAAACTGAGTCCCAGGGCAGCAACACACTTGCAAATGACAAAAAGTGGCCCAACCAAAACTCAAGCATACTTTTCTCTTGCTGTGGAATATTTTCAAAGAGTTTATTTGAAGAGAAAAATAAAAACTCAAGGTGAACTCCCTGCAAGTTTACACTCACATAAATGGAAGATAGGACATCATCCATCCATCCACCCAACCATCCATTCACCCATTTTCCCATCCAGCCAACCATCCACCCATTCATCCATCCACCCATTCTCCCATCCTCCCTTCCATCCATCCATCAAAACCATCCATCCATTCATCCATCCACCCATTCTCCCGTCCTCCCTTCCTTCCATCCATCCAATCATCCATCCACTCATCCATCCACCCATTCTCCCATCCTTCCTTCCTTGCATCCATCCAACCATCCATCCACCCACCTATCCATCATTATCCATCCACCTATCTCATACCTATCCATCCATTTCATCATTTAGCAAGTATTTACAGTACATAAACTATATAAGCTAAGGTTAGTGTTGTCAGAGGACGTCCTGCAGGACCTTATTGGTCAAGGGATTTGAATTTTATTCTAAGAGTAATTGGGACCCATGTAAGGGTTTTAAGCTGGGGATGACCTACCTAACACTATTTACTTTTAAATGATCGGTTTATAGATGATAGGCTGTAGGAGGCAAAAGTAGGAGCAGAGATATCTAGTCTCTAAATGACACAGCCCAACAATCTTATTGCCTTCTGTTGCCTGGACTTCCTGAATTGCTGCTGTGTACTGGGCCCAGGCACTCTGGTACAAAGATGACCAGGGAGTGTTTGCTGCCCTCCTGGAGCTGACACTGCAGTGGGACAGACAGAAGGAAGCCAAAACCGTGACTGGGGATAAGATGCCAGGACACCTAGGTACTGTAAGAGCACAGTTAGGAGCTCCCAAAAAATCCTTAATGAGGCAGAAACATCAAGGAAGTCTTATTGGAGGAATTGGCATTTGAGCTGAGGATCTAGAGATGACTGGAATTCGGGTGGGGAGGGCATTCTTGGCAAAGAAAACAGCATGAGCAAAGGCACTGAGGCACAGCACAACCTGGCTTCTGTGGAAAGCCACACGAGATTCCTTCAAGAATGAAGGAGAATATTACCACATCGATATGTGTAAGCGATGTGCATGTGTGCGCACGTGCGTGCGTGTGCAAGGTATAAGCTGATCGGTATGGGTGGAAAGGAGAGTGGAAATGTTGTCAGGTTCTGGGTCATGTCAGGCCTTATATGGACATTCTTTTTGTTTTTATGTTTTTTCCCAAGTTTATTTATTTATTTTGAGATAAAGAGAGAGG